>JAYEVE010000278.1:0-98139 GCA_036346375.1 Guadua angustifolia
TTGCGGCATCTATCACTCAATTCTTCCTTTATTTGACGTTGTTGACCTTTTAGGGTCTCCAAGCAGATATGACTGACCATTTCCTTTTTCTAACATTGTATTAATATATGTGTTAACACTAAATCTAATAATATTGTTAATTTTTATAAAACTAATCTATATATGTTTTAACATATTGGTAAAAGTTTGACACACACAGATTCTAGGACATCAAATAAAAAAAGAATAGAGGGATATTTGACTATTTCCCTTAACTAGTGTTGTACTCCAAATGGTCTGGTACGTAGGTACGACGTATGTCACGAGATTGAATATATCCTTATCCAATGTATGTTCATAACTAGGTTAGTAAAAAAAACTCGCTCTATGATAACAGCTGCGCTCTCATATGATATTATGACTTTTATTTTCTTCAACTCCAAGGTAAAAGTAACTCGATCTTGTGCAATTTAAATATAAATAGATTTCAACAAAAATTAAATAGATGTCAAAAAAATGCTGTTAATTCATTGGTGTATCATTTGCTCGTAAATATAGTATAAATAAGAAACTAACAATTTCCAGTAGGTGATTTGTAGAATCAATACATGTCCAAAAGCATCTGTCATCTGGATTATTTGATTTATCACAAACCATTATTGTAGGTTTTTAGCTAGCATAGAATCATGTCTCAACTAAACATATGCATGTACCATATATTATTTTGAGTAAGGCCAAGTAAAGCCATATTTGTTTAGACTTTTTCACCAGTTTAAAAGCTAAAAAGCTAACCATGTTTGTTTAGGCTTAAGTTTTTTGGCTTATAGTTTAAAACTAGTTTTTGGGCTTAACCAGCTTAAAAGCAATCGGTTTTTATACATGATAGAGGTGGGTAATTAATTTTACTCTAACTTCAGTGATATTAGTCTAAAATTAACCATCAATAAGCTAAAAAAAACTCTTGAGTGTCTTTTGACTTTTAGTTATATAGAGGTTTATGGTTTTAAAAAAAACCTAGATAAAAAAGCTACCTATTTGTTTAAGCTTTGGATTTTAAGACAGTGAAAAAGCCTGACTAAATAGGGATGTGTAGCTTTTATCCGAGCTTTTTAAAAGCCATAAGAATTCATATAACTAAAACAAGAAGCCACTAGAGAGAGACTTTTTGGCTTATTGAGGGTTAGTTTTAGACTAATACCGCTAAAGCTAGAGTAAAATTACCTACCTACCACATATAAAAGCCGATAGCTTTTAAGTCATTTAAGTTCGAAAGCTAGATTTAAGCTACAAGCCAAAAGCCTAAGGCCCTATTTTGGGGGGGTTTAAATCCAACTTCAAACTTCTCAAAACCAAGAAGCCCGCTAATGTGTTTCGATTTTAAGCGACTTTTGACATAAGCCAAAAGTCATATATAACTAATAAAAGCCAAAAACTAAAAACTGGGTTGGATCTGCTTTTGCAGCTTATTGTTGAGAAAAATTAGATATTTATTAAACGGTCCATTATAAAAAAAACTATAGCAGGTTTTCAGCTCAAAAAAACTAAAAAAACAGCTTTTCAGAAAATTTATAGCTCTCTCAAACAAGCTCTAAGCCTAAACAAATAGGGACTAAGTATTAGGCATGAAACCATGTTTCCTTGTTGGGTGATCATTTGATGCACAAATATAGTTCATAGAACTATATTTTAAGTAAAATTATTTCAACCTTGGATATACGGATAGATACAGACGGCACAGCTAGTGGGTGCATCCATATGTTTCCTGTACGTAGCTTTCTTTAGGTAATAGTAGATTAATCATGCTCTTCTAGCTAACTTCTGACGTGCTAAACAGTACTGCTTACGTACGTGCATGGTTCTTGTATATGGGACACTGCACTGTGTAGAAACATGCATGCACATATCCATAAGCTTATGAGTGCGCATCTTCTCATAGTTTAGATTACTACTGGTGTACTTGTTTTGAATGGAAATTAATCTTAGTCAGGGACAAGCTTTCCATTTTTTCCACCATTTATTTCTTGCTGTGCTTCTGGAAGTAAATGTGTAAATAAACAAAATTGATCTTATCACACACCTTAGCTAGTTGATAAAGTATTTTTTTCATCATGATTTAGACTCTAATTAAAGCCTAAATAATCGACCCAACTAATGTAGACATTGATGCGTTGATGCCCCCGTATTGACGTTTGAGGGTTTTGTCGTTCATTGTCAGTGACAACGAATGATAAATCTTCAAATTAAAATGCACACCTTAATAGTGTGGCAAATCCTCATAGATGCTATCTCTTGTGGCCTTCTATATCTAATCTAGGGTTTGCTGAATTGATACTTATGCCCGGCGTGGCTAGGTGTAGGGGCGGAGGTAGGCCTCGTACCAGCGGCCGGGGTCTAGAACCGACGTCTATCATGATAAATCTATACAAAAATATGTTAACAAATCAGTAAAATTATAGCTCAACCTAAAAAAATGTGGTTCGGTCCGAGGAATGGACCTAAGCTGGCCCCGCCACTAGCTAGGTGCGAAACAAACTTCTGAACAAAGCATACATATTCCTGCGGAACCCAGCTTAATCTTGGTCCCATGCATGTTCTTAGTACATCTCACAAGGGTTGGCTCGGATCAGCTCCGATCCTTAATTAGGTCCTGATTAGTCCCGTGAACAGAATCACATAAAACTGTTCATTGAAGGACTGTACGTGACTTGCGAGGATAATTATTAGTGCTACTATAAGGCACGTTAATTTTGGAATAACGCAAAAATTGGAAAGGTCAGTGACGCCAAATAGTGCAACTAATAAATGTAACCCTAGGCTTCATTCTACTGGTTCATGTTGTCTGCTCCCTGATCGTGGTACTGCTGCACCTTGTTGGATTGAAGAGTCTAGAGCAGACTCCTGAAATTAAGGAGGTCCAAACGACAAGAGGGGGAGGGAGAGAGGGCAATCTGCAGCCAGCAGCAGCTCGGTGGAAAAGACCTAGTATATCAACTCCCTGATCAGTAGAATGCTACGAACTGCTAGCATATTTAACTCCTTATTCTTTTCTTTAGCAAAAATAGCTTCTTCTTAAAACAAATACGAAAATAGCTATCTCCTATGGCACTATAGCACCGGTGGCTAATCCAGAATAAAAATAGAGAGGAGCTCCTATGTCGAAGTTCTAACTCAAGACAAGTATACTAATAATACATGTACCGATCTATTGCCATCTAAATTCCAAATTCATACATAAATAGAAAGGAAACAAAGTAAATAATTAAAATATAACAAGTGTGGTACCTTACTAATGAATAGAATGACATAAATATGTGAGGATGGATCATCGACCATTTGACCTGTAGATAAAAATATAAAACTCAGTGATGCAATTTTAATTTGTGAATACTTATAAAAATATAAATTGAAATAATACTTATGAAGGCACTAGTACTGAGTACGACACAATTTCACTCTACGATTTTTCATCTCTTGAAAGTATCGAATGATTTCTTTATTATCATCGTTTCTAAATATCTCTTTCTCAGTATAACACACCATCAAGTTATTAAACCAATCATTTGCTATCTTATTGCGCGAATCTGTCTTAATAATCTTCATTACTGAGAAGATTCTTTCTACTGATGCTGTTGCCACTGGAAGGATTAATGTAAGCTCGATGAGGCGATAGACCAATGAAAAATTTCTATTCTTTCCGGTTTCAACCATCTTTTCAGCAAACTTTGCAAGATCACAACAACCATTAAATTCAACACTTCTCCTAACATTAAGAATAAAGGTTTGAAGCTGATTTCTTAATAATGAATAATCGACTATGGTGAAATTAGCAAGCAGTAAATGTTGTGAACACTATTAGGTCCTCCAACATAGTCTTTGAAACCTTCCATAGCCCTTCTCCAATTCACATAGCCAACTTTTGTGAAAATATCCTCCCAAAGTGAGTAGGTTGTCCTGATTTCTTAAAAGAAAGCAATAGAAACAAAAGGCATGCAACATCCTTTTCAATACTATATTCTAACCAATCGAATTTCTTGTACCATGATTCTTGAAATGACCTTGATTCCTTATGTTGAATCTTCTTTGGAAAAGCATGTCCGATTGGTTGAGTCGGACCCTTCAACATATATGCCTTCCTCACTTGATCTCTAATCTCTTTAGGATAAGTTTCAATTTGTTTGCGACGCGCTGGATCAACAACAATTTCATTGGAATTAAAAACATATTAGACATATTACCTTCGTTGGTTCGTGGATTACTAGTACTCGTACTTCGCCGAAAAAAATTGTGCAACGTTTGATTCTCCATTTTTACAACTTAGTTTACTGACTTGCTGTAATAAAATAAATTGAATCAGCTAGACAATAAAAGAATCAACCAGTTAGTACAATAAAGATTAGCCTTTGTTTGTTTGTCACTGTTCATCAATGTGGACACAAGGCACTGGCAATTTTATACCAAGACTACCGAATTTTATACCAAGACTACCGAGACTCAGAGCAATTTTTTATACCGATTCATCTTACCGAGTGGAGTGGGCGTGGAAAGGGGCCTCTGGGCGATGCGATCAGATCAATAATCAATTCCCCATTTCGGCATTTCCTCTCTGGACTCCGGGCACTGGTGTCTGAGGCGATCTGGCGAGTGGCGACGAGTGAGAAGGCCTTCGGCGGCGACTCGACGAGCGACTCCTTCGGCTCCTCTCCTCTGTCAGCCGCCGCGCCCGCGTGTGCTCGCCTTCCCCGCCCAGGCGTCCACCTTCTCCCTCACTCGCAGCCGGCGCGTCAACGATAGATCCGCTACTGTATAGACCCTATTTTTTTATTTGAATTGTCACGGAATGTCCGCTAACGCCGAGCGCGGCATATACATTTTTCGCTGAGTGAAGGTGCGGGATTCCATTTGCCGCAGCGCAGTGGGGGGTAATCATGATTTTTTTGTTGTGGTGATGTGGCATTTGGTTTTCCGCTTTGAGGTAGCGCGGCAACAGTGAAACAATGTACTATCCACAGAAATCACCACATGTCGCCTTGTAGTTTTTTCCGCACTCCCCGTACACGGGATTTGCAAGCTTATAATTCATATTTATATTAAAAAATTGTACGAAGGCTGGTTTTTTAAAAATAGTTTTTTTTAGATACTATAACAGCGAAAAGTTACTACCGCACCTAGAAAGAGAGAGAACAGCCGCACAGGGTTAAAGGTACTCCTAGCTAGAGTAGTACTAACTGTTAATCGATAGGCAGATGAATGGATGGGTCCGGCGTTTGTACCTAGGGAGGCCAGGACACAGCCATCCACTGTTATCATGTCATTCCTTTGTATTTGCTCCTCTTACAGACGAAGTGTAATTAACATTGTTGCACGTTTAATTGAATTGATCATTTTCTATTAATCATCCGTTTTTCATTTAATTATGAAAATAGCTTATTTTTATTCACTAAATACAATAAATTAGTTTACAATATTATATCATAGTGTTTATAGTATATATCTTTTTGATGAATTATAAACAATAAAATGTAAAATATGTTTTGTAGAGTGATAATTTATAATAACTTTGGGTAACTAAAATATTTCTAATTAATTCTAAATGTAAATAAATATATTAATAGGAATGCACGATTGTCCATTAAATTTCAATTAATTAGGTGTATTACGATTAATCGCTTAGTGGTACGCATGCCGTTTTTCACAGCAATTATCCTACCACGCCCTTATAGCTAAAACTTCTTTAAGGCATGTACAATAAGACCATCTCAGCTTACTTTCAGCATGTCTATTAATATACAATATCTAGAGCTAATTTTTAAAGATAGCTATTGTACAAATTGATTTTAGTACTTAGGCCATTCTCAGTGAGGGTTTCAAATGAGTTTCATTCTCATTAAATACTGTGACACATCAGTAAAACTGATGACTTGGCAAGCTAATTAAGAGGAGAGAGAGAAAAGGAGTTTTATGGGGATGAAACATGTCGGTCACTATTTTCAACGCGAATGAAACAATCTGAAACTTGCACTAGGGGTAAAATTGTTTCATTTTCACTCACAACACCATCAAAGCAGTAAATGCTATTGATTGCCTATGAAACTGTGAAAATAAAATTGTGCATTGGGAGTCTTTATTTCATTCATCAGCTCACATCTCTTTATATGATATGATACTCTTAGAAACCATGGAATGAAACTTAGCACTAGAAATAGCCTTACTGCCCTTACGGGCCATGGCTTGGCCACACGCATTCCAGCTGGCGGTAGGAAATTTCGAAGTGGCAGCCTACTCTAGTTTGGACACCGGAGCTTGGATCTTTGTTAGGAGGGGAAGCGTTTTCTCCGGGCACGATTTCCACGAGGGGACTGTCCCTGCCATGCGATGGTGCACCGTAGTACTTATGAACGGCATCGAAGACAGCCCCATGTGGAGACAGTCCTCACATAAGCTCTGTCCATGTAGGAATGGTCAGCCTTTGAGTACTAAGTTTATAAAGTGTATTTATTTATATTATATAAATTGAAAAGATATTAAAAATAACTTGATTATTTCTTATTATTATCACTAAGTACTATATTTAATGTATACATGCAAAGAATATATAAAAAAATAACTATTTATTAGGGGTATATAGAGAAAATCACACTAATTTTGTATTAGAATATAAAATACATCCTATATTTATAGATACAACCATTCAAAAATACAACTTATAAATTTGGACGACGGAGTATTATTTTTACCATGTAAATCAATCTTTTCAAAACGAAAAAGCCAACAAATATTAATGGATCCTAAGGCCCCTTTTCGTTTACGCTTAAAAAGCGGATTATTTATCGAACAGAGAATTCGAATAACTTCTCTCACAATCGAAGTTGCCATTTACATAGAATCAGAATCTGACTGAACCCTGATTCTTGCTAATTCTTGCCAGTCCGGTTTGAAACCTAGAAGTTGCAGTTGGTCTGGCAAGATTTTTCCATAATTAAAAGCAGCTTCTCACGTAATCCAGAAGTTGAAACGAACTGGACCTAAGTGTCCCTCACTTGGAGACCGAGCGTAACTTCGGTTGGTTGGTTGCACGGTGTGCGGCCATTACCAGATATGAGCTCGCACAGCAAAGTTGATCCACGGCGCCGAGTGCAAGCACAAGGGGTGCATGCGTGTGTAGATGTATAGGATGTATGTATGCATTTATAGCTTAGCGGTCGTTCTACTTCTACCGTGAATGCCAGGCTAACCAATTTTTAAAAAGTGAGTGCCCCTCACAATCTATGTGTGCATTGTAAGTCCTTGGTGTTAATCCTAAGCAATCTATCTGTGCCATGTAGAGTTGCATAATGTATTAGAACAGTAATCACGTTGATGTTAAATAGTATGCTTAACTATTAGCTAACAGTGCGTGCTGCATCGAACTAGTCGTTAGCGTTCAATTATTTTCATCGGTGTTTACTAACAGGTACAACAAGCCAACAACAATAGTACTCTACAGTACAAATTTGTGACAACCCAACCTACGTACCATGACTTGGTAATCGAAGAAATGTATCAAGGCTGTAACCAACCATACGCATTGATACCTTAAGTCTGATTCTTAGTTTACCGTCTTTCTATATACTAATTAGAGGCCTAAGTCAAGTCAAAAAAAAATAGAGGCCTAAGTCCGACGTTAATTAGAAAATACTAGAAATTTTTATATTAATCTAAAAAATTGCTACAAAATCTCTCATTATTCTACAAAAAGAAAATCTTGATCGTTCAATCTCTTTAATCATTTTCACCCACGGCTTAAATCTACTTAATTATCTATTCATAAAAGATATATGGTAAATCAGACAAATAATATATAGAAGATAAGCTATGCTTTTCTTATCTACTCGCCATGGTCAAACACCTAGCTTTAAAATAGAAAAAAAAAACAGAATATTATCACATGCATTACAGAGTTGATCTATTTATAACCGTGCGTCGGTTACTCTAGCTTCAGTTCGCACATGCTTGCGACAGTTTGTGATATTCCATCGTGGTGCTGACTGAACATTTCCGGCTTAGTCGCGTAGAGGATGGACTGATCCAATCCAAAGAATTTTCTCGGCTTGGTAGCTGTAGCAAGTTACCCACATGTACCACGGACACCGAGGAAGGAAAGGGTCAAAGTAAAGGCCTACATGGCAGCGACATGAGGCATGTGATCCGTTTCTACACCTCAGATTCAACACCAAGCCTGATTAACATTTAACGGTGAAAAACCATTTGGTTTTCCAAATATCTCCAACTAGAAGCAGCCTACTCAACTAGCCAACTGGACCAAACAACAGCAGAGCACCACAAGAGTTTCGAGATGGCAACAACAGTATGAGACAAGTTGGCTAACATTTAGGAACTAAACTGTACCTACACAAGTGAGTCAATGTGCGCCATTTAAGCATGAGCAGCTCAAAGGTGGCAAATCTTATGGGTATGGACACAAGAATGAAAAGAATGGGCATGAGGGCAACGGAAGAAGCAAGCCTCAGAGGTAAAACTGCTTGACCCCGTCAAAAAAAATTTCATGCCGTCTTGACGTACCACAGCCAGCCAGTATTTACTCTTTGTCAGCACCATTGCTTCGCAATCTCCTCATCGAGAATATGGGCAGCCTGCTGCCTGGAGCTATCGTCCGTATTGCTGTTGCTTGTCAATAAGCTCCGCAGCGCTCGCAGTTCATCATGGTTAGCCCTCTGGAAGAGCCCCCTCAGGGCAATATGCGGTGGACCCAGAGGTAACATATGCCGCTTACCTCGATCCTCAATGAAAACATGGGACCTGGATCTCCAGTACTCTGTACAGATGCGATCTCTATCCCGTGATTCAATTTCCTGTGAGGGGTTGACAAACGGTTTAAGTTACAGATATGTCAGTGACATGTGGCTGTCAATCATTCATGCAATTAAGCAATCTTGAAAACCAAGCACCCTAAATAGGTTTTCACCTTTCACTGTTACGTGGTAAAAGAGCCTTGCCATTGCTTATCATTACTTATACAAATTGTTTAGAGATTGGTTACGTGAATATGCCAAACATTAATGTCTCACCTGAACTATCGCTGCTGATAAAAACCCGAACATTTCAAGACCATCAATTGATCCTGGAGGCTGCAGTGTAGGAAGGTTAGGTCTTCCCATACTGATTTGCCTCCTTATTTCCATGTTCAGCCTCTCTCGGACCATGTTCCAGCACTTGGTAGGAGACACATTGATGAAAACTTCACCTGGACAGTTCTCAACAGTAACCTGCAAATGCATCGAGCAATCAGATATCAAGATGCTGAAGAACAAGTACGTAGAATGCACAAAAAAACTGGAAATTACCATAAACAGGGGACCCTGCAGCCCAGCGTCCAGTATTTCAGATATGTAGTATGCCATTTGCATTGGATCCACAATGCTGAAGTATTTTACTCTGCTCCTAAACCCTGCATTTACATGGAGATAGCATGCTAAGTAACAAAACAGAGATTGAATCGCAGAAGAAATCAAATGTGTATAGTAACTTTCTTGTTAATCCACTAATCAGAACCATTTATGAGTACATGCAACAAGCATTCAGATAGCAATAGCAAAACAAGTGAACAACCATATATCAATACAACAGTATTCAAGGATGTCAGCAGATATTTTTCAGCGTCAACAAACACTGGAAGATGTATTGAGGTATTGCCAGTTAGCCATTAAGAAACAAACCTTTGGGGAAGATTGCTTGGCTTGAAGACCACAACCTCCCTGATAGCACAACACCAATTTCCAAAGGTTCAACGGAGCATTTGAACCGATGCACAACGTTGGCTATGCGAGGACCCCTCTGTACAACTCCATTCCTGTTCTGAATTTCCAGAGTAGGTTGTGCTAAGGCAGCTGGATGCCCCCTAGCTCTATCGTCTAAGGCAGACAGAGATTCAGATTTTCTTTGAAGCCATCTGTCGTTTGGTTGCTGATTACCAAAAGTTTGATGGCCAAGATGGGTACTGCCTGAACTAAAACCTCCAGACGGATTTTTCACAACGGTAGGATCCATGAGTGGGTTTAAAGTGGAGACACTACCTGATGCTTCCTGTGACACACTTTGTGTCCATGGAACAGTTTTGACAAACTGCTGACTTGATGCAGGACAGACCTGGCTGCTGCCTTTCTCAGTCATTACCGACGCATTAGTCTCCTGTGTTACAAGTACATGATCCTTGTACGAGTGACACAGAATTGCCTTACAGTCAGGTGCCATCAACCTATGAGAACCGTGTGAGCTTTCAAAACTGGGTTTCATGTTGGCTCCATCATGAATCATTGTTGTTGACTTGTTATGATGCTCACCAAGTGAAGATATAAAGCCTCCAGTTCCAGAAGAAGATTCTCTACTCCCTTTCAATACTGCCAAGCCATGCACGCTTTTCATGGATTCACTTGAAGTGTTAAATGCTCTTGTCACAGTATTGGGAGAAAATGATTGGCTAGAAGAAACCAACAAGCTTGGTACAGAGCTTTTGTGGCCTCCAACAAGCCCTCCATCATATTGCAGCCTGTTGGTATCATTGTTTGTTGGACAAGATAACTCATTCTTCAAGCATGGCTCCTTTAATGGAGCAACGTTTCCCAATTTCATTTGCTCTACAGAAGGGCAAGCATTATTTGCCTCTGGACTAGCTAAGTTCATCGTCTTACTTCCATTATCTTTCTGTTCATTGCAAACAGATGAGGGTACCAGGGATACCGTTGACGCCTGTGACATGTATGACCTTCTTGGACCATCAGTTGATCTGCGAACAGTCTTGGAATCTTGGGCCTTTTCTCTTTTGACACATGAGCTCAAACTTAATCCAAGATCAGAAACACCCCATCTGTGAATGGCACTCAACTTCCCCCCCAAAGCATCAGCTAAGATGTTTAGCTCATTGACATCATAGCGGAATAGGAAGAACCTTTTGTCCCAATCACACGAGCAAAGCAGCTTCGCATGTACAAGGCAGGCATATTTTTCTGGGCAACATGGACAGCCGGAAGCAGAAAGATGCAAATCATAGTAGCACAAAGCACACTCTCTATCAGTGGAATCAAATTCAGCATCCATTTTCCTAGATTGAGATGGAGAACATAGATTTTGCCTCTGCGCCAACTCCATCTCAATTCGTGCCTAAGAAGGGAAGGTTTAAAAATGTAAGTTTTCATTTGAGTTTTAAATGAACAATATTATAGTATTGTAACTGGCATTTACCTTAAGTGCTTTGTATATAGTGCTCTCAAGTCCACATATACTTTTCCACCTCAAGTTATCAGCAGTATTCCTCTTGAGGAATAGGATATCCCACTGAGCTCTTATTGCTTCTCTTGCAGCCCCCAACAATAGCTTATCATGGGAAATAGTTATTTTTCGAGCTTGTTCACGATAAAGCTCTACG
Source organism: Guadua angustifolia (assembly GCA_036346375.1). Classification (NCBI taxonomy): domain Eukaryota; kingdom Viridiplantae; phylum Streptophyta; class Magnoliopsida; order Poales; family Poaceae; genus Guadua; species Guadua angustifolia. Next base: position 11,399 of record JAYEVE010000278.1, read on the forward strand.
GCATTTTGTCCAACTGGCAACCAATCAATAGGTGCCACATTAACAGCTTCTGCACAATTGAAGCCACAATTAAAACCAGCATGGTATGCTCGCGGGAATGTCAAGACAAACTGGCCCTCATGCTGAACACAACGGTAGACTTGTACTCCTTCTGACTTAAGTAGTGATGGTGAAAATTGAGTAACCTGCATAAGAAGTTGCAATTGTCATTTAAAACAAATACCTTACAAATGTGCTTCAGGCATGTCATGTGTACTATAGAAGGCAACTCGCAAACATCACCAAACACATCCCACAGATACGCCATCATGTCATATCGCAAAAAATTTCCACCGTTTATATAGATTGAAAAAAGGATAATGCTATATTATTCAGATAAATCATTTCTTTACTACATACATGTACATTTCATGTGTTAAGTGTGCTGAGAAGTGGGAGAACACGGTCACAAAATAGACCCCCCCCCCCCAACACCCACCCACCCACCCACACACACACACAAACATTCAATGTTGTCACAAAAGCTTCCTCCCTGAAGCAATAACTAATAATTGCTAATCAAGAGAAAAACACTCACCAGGTTGTGAAGCAAATCAGGTTGCTCCTCAAACAAGTCAGGTAAATGTTTCCTCATTGCAGATTCCAAATTCACAGCATCCTTTCCTGGAACTCCATACCACATTTTTGGGGCACCCCAATGCATGTAGTTTAATGAGTATAAATGATGGTCTTCAACATGCTGTTAGCAGACACAAGTACACAATACATTGCAGTGTAAGAAATCTCAGGATACAATATTATCAAACTTCAATAATTTAAAACAAGCACAACTAGAACAGAAATATTCACAATAAGCAACATCACAAGCTTCTTACCCAACAGAATGATGAAAAGCACATGCCGACATACACCCAAGGCACTAAAACACCAGAAATGTCACCACCCTCGAAAGAAAGAACTGAACCTTGTAGTCTAGGCAACTTGTTTAGATTCCAACCAGATTGTGCATATTTATCCTCAACATCAGATTTTATCTCAGGAGATAACTTTGGAAAACCGCTGCCAAAAGTTCCTGTCTCCAAATCAGCGCCATAGATCACCTACATGATAACACATCTTCTGATAAGCTAAGAAGGAAAACATAAGGTATATGTATACAAAATCGCACACAAAATATCCTAGAAGTTACAAGAACACTTAAGTGCTACATCCTGACCTAAAAAAAAACTATGCAAGTGCTATGACTATGTAGCACTACATGCAAATCATGAATTGCATACAGCACAGAACAAACACTGACTTTAAGTAGGAACTCTCTAACAAGGCCAGAATCCAAAACACGTATATCCCAAACTTACGTTAATAAGATGTGCATTTTCTGAAGTTAAGTACCTCTATCTCCTCTGTGGGCCTTTCAACTATGCGCCAATACTCGCCTTCAATATCTTCCACTGATGGTGGTGAATCCATGGATGTATCTTTCCTAAAATACTGCTCACTGAAGTCATTTGCATACTTCTGAAATGTCTGTAATGTGAACTCCGGTCCAGGTTCAAATCCAAATCTCTCTGGGCTTTGTTGCATCCCAGTCTGACTGTAATTATTACTGTTTTCTTCTGGCTCTGAAATCTTTCTCCGCTTCTTTATCATTCCACCTCTTCTGCTCTTTTTGGACGATTTACGATTTTGGAGCTTGTCAACCTTTTGTACCCGTGAAGAAAATTTTGAGCTTTCCCACATAGTCTTCTCTTTAAGAAGGCATGGAGGCTTCCACGAAGGTGGCGGAACAATACGGCAAATCCCATATGGTTCTGCCATTGGCCGTATACTCTCAATGTATTTTAGAGTGTCTTTAAATTCCTGATCCATGAGACAATATATCATAAGATTGGGGTATGTAAATAAATTCAGTAAGGTCACAGTACTAGAGACAATATGATACAGAAGTTAGGAAGGGGAATCGTACCTCCTCAGTCGGATAAAAAACAGGAGCCTCATCAAGAACAGGCCTGCGAGCGCCAGCTGGATTCCATCTTGCAATAACCTGCATGATGCGATGTCACATGAGCCAACAAGAACAACTTCATGGAAGTAAGTAAGACAGCAATTTGGCAAAAGAATTCGAGCCTTTTGACAATCACTGCATTCTGCACATCCTCGAAGCACTCCTTTAGGTAATTGTTGCCTGTGTTTCATTGGACTTACATCCTGTCCAAAGAATAGAGCGATATTGTGGAACACATTAAAACCATGTTGAACTTCCAGTGATTTGATAAGAAATAATGAATGAAAACATTAGCAAGTACAACCTTTTCTGCTACTTCAACATCAGAATCTTCATCTGAGATATGGTCAAAGCGGCTATAGTCTATTGGAGGTCTGTTACGCAGCGATTTCCTACATGTTTGGCTCCCAGAAGTACTGCAAGGTGTGTCATTCCGACATTGAGCTGAAATGGATTGATATTCCAAAGTTTCAACGTCTTTTTTGATGCTCTGTAATACTTGAACAGGACTTGAATGAGTATCAGCAGGTTTGACATCATTTTGGACTCCCCTCGATGCAAGGGCAGCAAAAGGTCCAAATCCGGGTGGAATTGAGGGTTCAGGATCCTCGCTGAGTGTGGCAGTTATGCACTCTGTCCCCATCATTACTACATCAAAAGAAATACCCTTTGATCAGGACACAGAAAAAAATTATCTCAGCAGGATCACAAAACTAGAGCTGCTGTCCATACAATAACTTAGCATAGTTCTCTGATTTTAAGCTAATAGGATGGTGTACAATTACATTATCACATTTGTGTCACTTTGTTTAATAAAAAAGCACTAGTTAAGCACTAAAATGACACGATAACGTTTTGCACATTGCCTTGACATGGAGACAGAATATAGCTCAACTATAATTATCACACCATCATAACAAAACTGATACACTCATTTTTCTACAAAATAAGCCACTATAGCTGCAGCAGGCCACAAACAGCATTGTCTACGGATAAGGACATGTAGGTTGTAAACACAGATCAATTACCAGGACGAACAAGCAACTTAAGACCTGAAAGACACAAGAATATCTAAATTTATGGCTATCCACAAAGTTGATAGATTTGACATATTGTAAGTATATTAATGGAAATCATCATTTTTCCTGTAAAGTTTATCATAAGGATTAGTCATGATTCACAACCTTCAGAAAACAATAGAAACAGAAAGCATTTCAAGGAGGGATCCACACTCCCCACCTACTCACAGCAAAATCCATTCATTTTTAGAGATTAGAGAAAACATATTCAGATGAAGAAGTTATAGCAGGTTTGGTTGATAACATCAGGATGCAGATCTAGGAGCCCTTATGGAGAAAAGTTTCAGAAATCGTATCCTTTGCTTGAATCAAAACTTTCATTAGAAGCATTTGCAACAGATAACCATCGACCTTTCTCCCAAAACACAGACAAGAAGCAGATCCCCCAATCCTACGGAAAACCTACGAACCTAAGCAAAAATTAGAAACACGCAGATGTCAGATCTAAACAGCATCCGTTGGCCAAAAATCACACAGGACGCATATTTGGTCAAACACGTAGCCAGGGATCACAAAACCCATAGCAAAATTGCGTAAAATCGAATAAAACAAAGCCTTGGAGAATTAGCAAACTAAGCAATCAAATTGGGAGGCCACCATCCCAAGAGGATGGGACAGGGCTGAGGGTGCCAGAGATCGCGTCATACGGTTCGGTTGGATTCGATCCAGACTGCAAAGGGGAGCCGAGGTGATGGGGGATTCAGATCCTTGCAGAACACCACTGCAAGGCTGGAACCCGCGAATACGCGAGGAGGGTATAGGTTCCCCCAAATTTTATCTACGTCAACCCAACAACCATGAACAGCGTCTATCTATTTCCCAGACCCAAATCAGTCCGAAGAAATTTTCTAAGCACGTTTGTGGCAAGATTTTCTATCGTTCTAGGTTCAGATCTAGCGCAAACAATTTTAACCTAACCAGGAAAAAATAGGGAAAGGGAACCGCAAGAGCAAGAAAGAGGGACAAAGACCCACGAGATCCCCAGTCCAAGGTGATGGAAAGGAGGAGCAAGAAGAGGGGATTTACCAGCTCTTGCAAAGATCCGTCCGGTCCAGTTCAATTCTTGTTGTTCATGTCAGAGTCATCGTCATCATCCTCACCCCGAGGCCATCATCATTAATTTTTTGCCGCAATATAGATCCCCAAAGCAATTCAAGAATCCAGCAAACTGATTTTGCAGCAGCAACAAAAGATTGTGACAATATTACCAGTTCTAGTTTTTCTTTCTTTGCTGCTGCTGCTGCTGCTGCTGCTTCTGCCCTGGCAATTCCCAACCCCAACGAATCACCACCACCTACTAACCCAACTCCTCTTCCTAAGCCAGGTCAGAGCAACAACACACACACACACAAGGGTTCCCTTATTATTATTCTTTGTGAGCAGATAGACGGATTCACAGATCCACCACAGCACACACAAGGAGAGAGAGACTTCCACACTTGGAGAGAAATACCAGTACAAAGATAAAATACAGTGGGATGGGAACCAGAAAAACGGCAGGCAAGATAAATAGTGGCTTGGTTCGATGGGTTCCCAAGAAAATCTGTGGGTGGTGCCGTGGTGGTAATCCGGAGTATTATGCTATTTCGCTAACCTAACACCCCCTAACCCCACAGAGAGATTGGGAGACTGTGAACGTTAAAAAGTATAGGGACTGGAATGAAACTGTGAAGGAGCAGAGGTAAAGCAAGCATGGCTGCAGCAGCAAGCTAGCATATGTGTCTCATTTAGCCTCAAATCATGGGCATCCCTGTCCTTGTTTTGGAGTATTTTAGTTGGGACTGGTACTAAACATACACATTAATTAATTGCATAAACAAAGAAATAATTAGGGTGAGTTGGGACCAGGGAGGATGGGATGGCAGGTAGAGGGAGAAAAGGAGAGCCAGGTTCCGGGCCCACGTCAGCTGCCCTCTCCCGTCCGTCTTCTTCTATCTCAAAAGAATGAATGGGGAGGAGGGAAAGGGGGACGTGTAGGGATGGTAATGGGGACCTGTTCGATCCCGATGTAATTCGCTTTATTAGGCCGGGACATGAAGAAATCCTCATGATTAAACGAAAATTATTCTTGGGGATGGCGGGGATGGGGACGTGTTTTTTCGTGGGGAATTGGGGATCCAAATTTAGTTTAATCCAATTTAGTTATTAGATTGCAAACATATTCTCCATCATATTCACATTTTCATAAATGGGACAACATAATCTTCAATGAATGCATGCATTCTTTTTTCCTTGTCTATTGATATGATTTTAGAGTTAAAATGCTATAATTTCTTTCTTGTGTGAAATTTGGGATGGGTGGACGCCAATGATCTTAACGAACTGACGATTTTTCCTGAGGCGAGAATTAATTTTAACTTAAAATTTTGATCGCGGGGACAGGGACGACGAAGACTCGACGATACTACTGCCACCCCCTAGGGACGTGTAGCATGTGAACTCTTTTTAATGCCCTCCCCCTCCCCGCTACCGGATTTCAGAAATGCAGTTTTGGTGGTTAAAAGCACTCGTGTATGAATGTCCTCGCTCCTCGACCGTGCCTAAATATATACTGTACTCTTTCGTGTACTACCCTCGTAGAGTAAGTAATTAACGCTAGGTGTAACTGCAGGACTTTTAATAAGAACTAAATACGAAGTTTAAGGGAACGAATAGGACACGTCCGATGGGAAGCTGTTCATTTTATATGTCGGTGCAACATCACTGTATAATGTATGCAAAATTGTAGCCAACGTACGCAAAAAAAAAAAACTCTCGATTGCAACAAAATGTACAGCGAAGTGCAACACAAAACACAATACACAAGCATTCTCTCACATAAAGTTGAGATAGCTTATGAAACATTTTGATTTCGGTTGTGCAATGATTGTTGTAACGTTAAGAAAAAATGAAAAAAAAACAAACGCAAAGAAATCTAGAAGGCAATTAGTTCGTATGCTTGTAATAAATCTTTGCTCCACACACAACAAGCACAAAATCAACAAACAAAATTATGTAGCAAAATTTGAACTACCAAGGTAACAAATACAACAAAGCTATTGCAACAAAAATTAAAACTTGCTGTAAAAACAAAGGCCGGAGAGTCCTTATGTGTGCTCGGCACGAGATGCTTGTAATATTGGATGTAGAGGAAGAACAGCACATCGCGAAGGTTTGCACCTCCACTGCCATCGATGTCGAGCGCAGGGTTCTTAGTAGGGAGCACTGCTGCGAACGTGCCAAGCACGAGCACCACCTGCTCGATTGGGATCTGCAGCTCCGCCGCGAGCACCACGGCGCCCACACGCCCCTACTGTGATGGCGGCAGGCACGAGCTTCTCTTAAAGCTGTGCGAGGGTTTGTACCAACGTGCCCTCCGAGAAGACAAGCTTGGGAATGGGCAAGAAGTTGTGCTCGAACAGAACGTGTAAGCTTGAGTCGTTGTTGAGTTCTCTAGATGAAGAGGAGATGATGGCCTTCTTTGGCATTGTTTGGGCTTGTGTAAAAGCCAACTTCTAGTTGACTACCCTGAAAAACCACTTTCTAAAAGTTTTTAGCTTCTTTTCACAAATGGGTTTGAGCTTGGGGCCACAAGTTGAACTAGAACTTGATCTATGCTAAAAGAAGCCGGTAAGTGTTCGTGTAGTGAGGAATAAAGCTATGTGTTTAGATAAGGATCTACTTCGGATGAACTAAGCAAAACAATTTATTGGACTTGTGGATTATGGTCTTTGTTCCAAGCATTTGATGGCATCGAACGTAAGCGGTGTAACAATTCTGATAATTTAATTTTCATGAAAAACATTTTTGTGTTAAGACTAAATACTAAATCCTCAAACTTGCCTAAATAATCTTCCATGTACCACGGCCACATACTCACATAGCAGATAATATTATGTCTAACGGCAAAGCCCGGATTGGAACGTGGCAATTAGTAGTTTGATTCTCAGAAGGACAGTTGTGTTGGAAAGGATCAATGGTGGAACTAGAAAAATTTTAATGGAGGTACGCACTTTATACGTATAACTATATAGTCTTGTACGATAGTTTCGTACCATTATAATTCTAACATATATATTTGAATTTGCTAATAGTATAATACAAATAGTTCTAAAATCTTTAAAAATCCCAATATATTAAAATCAAAATCGATTTAATCAACAAATTTAGTTTATTAAAAACTAAAATTTTGATGTTTTTCGAATTTTTAAGGATGCAGGGCACCTCTAGTTCCACCAATGGAAAGAATGTTGAACTGATTGATTACATGTAATGATGTAAAATCTGCAACTTGGAGGAGAACCGAAAACTGCAGATAAAAAAATTCACGGTGAAGATATAAATTGGTTAGGTGCGCCGCATATTACGCTGCTATAACTCCGCTGTCGATTTGCGACCCAATCAGTGCCGGTGGACGAGACCGTACGATCCATCCGACGGCTGGCGACGTTCGCAGCGGAGCGAGCGGGTACGGGTAGGCGACGCGAGCACGCGACCCAGGCCAGGGGTGGCGTGGCGTCGTAGCAATTACCAGCTACGCCTCCGTGCCGTGCCGCTTCCTTGCGTTGTACGACAAGAGTGGGCCCACACGTTTTGACTGGCTAGGCCGAGTTGGGCCGATTGTGACAGCGGGCTTGGGTTCAAACGGCCAGAGTTAATTTCATGGGCCGAGGAATCGAATCAAGAGCTTACTGCATGGGCGCGGAGGATAGTTAGCTATGTTCCATGAATTAAAAAGACAGAGCTCGGATCGGATCGGATGAATGGAGGTCGGGGAAAATTAATAACTAAACTCCATGAACCACGCGCTGCTTTGAAACGTATCCCGATCGATCAATAGATTTGAGGAGGCCAATCCAATTGAATCGCTCGCTCTTCTGCGGCGGAGGACGCGTCGGCGGCGGCGACAACGGGGCCTCGTGTCCGTCGTAGTTTGTGCTCGAGTGAGGCGGCCGTTTTTGCGGTGCCCAGCTCATGCGGTAAGCCAACACATGAAAACATTTGGTCCGAGTAGGTCTGTACTCCGTAGTAAAAAAAAAAAACCTCGAGGCTGGCGAACTGCTTTGGTCGGCTTGTTCTAGGTTTGATTCGAACTTGTTTAAAGCTTCAAATAAGTTGAACTTGAGTTTGATCCTAAACTTACAAGCTTCACCAAGGTGAGCTCGAATAGTTTGCGAGCCTAATAAATTTACAAATTACTTGTTTAATGTTACTATATATTAATTCTTACCAAGTTTACTTGAATTGATTTTGAACTTAAATATTTTTATTATTAAAAGATAGTATATATTGAATTGTTTACTATTACCAAGCTTAATCAAATCGAGTTCAAGTCTGAGCCCAAGCTCAAACCACAACTCAAACTTGGCTCAAGCTTTTACAGGCAGGCTCGCTCGAGCTTGGTTGTTTATAGGCTAATTTCGAGCCGCTTGCATCCCTGGGCTAGGCGGATCGAAAGGAAGGTTCGGCTCCTCCACAAGTGAATGAATACACGCGTGCACTCATACAATGTTGGAGATATTGACAACACTTCGTGATCATCTTAAAAGAAAAGGAGAGCAAGAGAGAGTATTTTTCAGAAATTCTACGGTGTATTATATCAAAAGTATATGGTGAGTAGTATTGATTTATTAAAAGTATTTGTATTACTCTACTATCAAAGGAATTAAAAATAAATATTGACTCATCTGATTAATTTGAGCGGAAAGAACGAACAATCTATGTATTGAACTTAGTGCCTTTTTTATAAGGAAAATGAGGTCCATAAGGACCACTCATGCTTTCATTAAGTATTAATAAAGATAACATACGTCCCTAAAGTTACATGTTTGCTCATAGCTAAACAAGTTACGGTTGGAAGATTTGAGAGAGGAGCGACGGGGCGAAGAACGCGGGAGGGAGACAGCTAGCTAGCTAGGAGAAGCTCTGAGAGAGACAGTGACAGAGAGCGCTTGTTGATCACGCACGTAAAAACCGCCGCGTCCTGGTCAAAGTAGTGCGTAACTGGGGCGGTGGTCAGACTGAAGAAAGCTTCGATTCGTTTTCATTGCGGCCGGCCGGACAGCAGCGCAGGCGTGCTACCTGTGAGCGACAATTGGCCGGCAAAGAGCTCGCGCGCGGTTGCACGCAGCAAAAGGCAGGGCAGAAAGGTCGATGCGTTTTACACCGTACGCAACAGCTGCAACGACATGCCACATGCGCAACACTGTGAGAATTAAGCTAGCGACGAGAGGGTGGCTGGCGCCTCTCGCGCGGCGCGCACGAGCGAGTCAAACGAAGAAGGAAACTCACCTAAGCACACGTCAAGTAGCTATCGGTATCAGGCATGCATCCAGAGACGTACGCGCTGTTGCAGTGTTGCACTCGCACCATTTCGCATGCTTGCACAAGCCCAGACCCTCTTGTACGTGTCGTCCTTGCCTTGATTTGCCGATTAAAGATCTTGGCTAAGATCCTGAAGCTTCGGCCTATTTGATCCCTTTCTTTAATCTTTGGTTCCTTGTTAAAAAAATTATGGATTTTTTTTTGTCGGATACAGATACGGATTCGGTAGCTTACTATCCGTCAGATACGGATACGGATTCGGATAATCCGGATAACTGTGGGTCGGATATTCGGATAGACATATGGGCTGGACCATGACTACTCTTTTGGCCCAAAAAGGTTTCTTAATTTCAGAATTGTTTTCTAATTTAATTAATTTCTAAAGCAAGTTTTAATTATTAAAATTAGCAAGCCAACTCCAAAAATTATGAATTTTTTTTTGAGAAAGTTCCAGTAACAATATAACATTTAAAAAATTATTTTCAAGATTTTATCAGATTTTAATTTTTCTCAAAAATTCAAAAACTCCTATTCTTGATAGGAAAATATATTAAATAAGTAGCTAAAATTCATAAAAACATAAATACATAATTTATTATTTTAAACATAATTCAACTAAGAATATAAATCTTGAGTCATTACATATAAGTGTTATATACTTTTCCTAGAGATATAATATCTAAGTATTATCAAACTTTTAGTGTGTTATATGTTTACTTCTACTTGTATCTCTGAGCAAGGATTACCTTTATTTTGTATTTTAATCTATGTGTATGATAAACTAAACCTTATATAATTTTGTTTGCGACATGGTATCTAACTATTGTCTAAGTGAATGAAAATGTTTACATTTGTTCAATTTTCAATAATATTTTGATCAAATCAATTAGTTATGTGTTTTGTTGATTTTTCATATACAATTTAAGGGGTTATAATGTTCCGATAAATATTCAAAACCGTATCCGATTCGATTCATATTCGATCCTGTCGGGGATTGGATATTCCCTATATCCGACCATGGAATCCCGGCGACTCCCGAGTATGCCCGCGCTCGGTCCCCGTACCCAAGACAGATCCTCGGGCCGCCTGACCTTCGGGCCATCCCCGTCCTCCATCAAAACTCGTCCCCGAGCATGCTTGCTCGGGAGCCTACAACCAGGCGACCCGACCTACCGGAGGGGCCTCGGACTTCGCCCAAAAGCCGGGCGCGGTCCGCGAAGACGACGTGGCATTAATTGCAAGACGGCTCGAAGGACTACACGCCCGGGCGCCCGACCGACCCTCTACCAGCGGCTCATGCGCCGCCATCTGCGTCCACTATACCCACGTCGCGCTGCGCCCGGCGGGGAACAAGGAATCGGCGCTGCCCACGTCCAAAATAGTTACACGCCCCCTGTAATAAATGCTATGTCGCCTATATTACCCTATAAATACCCTCTCGCACGAAGTGTCGGGGGTTCGATTCCTCCCCATATTTTACACTTGTACTCAGCGCTTGCTACGACCGACCCGGTAGGGCTCCCTTAGAACCACCCGGGCCTCCCCGAGCAAGCGTGTTGTAATCCTCCTTCACTCGATATTGCAACCACTGGACATAGAGTTGTTATCTCCCCTGTGAGAGGCCCGAACCATATAAAAGAGACCTCCTGCTCGCTGCGATTGCCTTCGCCACCTCGTTCCGTAGCTCGGCAGGGCCTTGGACGCTATACCCATCGCGAGAAAGGGGCCTTAGGTTGATCCCTTATTCAACAAGTAAGCTCGGCGGGGGACCGGTTCCCGAGTCGTCGACAGATCCGTATCCGTATTCGATACTATCTGTATCCATATTCGTATCCGGACTATCCGTATCTGTATTCGCATCCGAGAAAAAATATGATAAAGCTATTATCCGTCCATATCTGATCCGTTTTCACCCCTAGCTGCCGTAGTAGACAGAGCTGTTGTGGTCGTTACTATAGAGATGGTCATTGGATTGGTTCTTTTTCATCATCTAGGTTGATTTTGGTGGCAATACAAAGCCTTTACAGTAATGATAAGAGGCTACCACGGTCGGTTTTCGTCCGATAGAGATATAGCGTTATCTATGTCGGTTCCAAGGTCGAAACGACCTAGAAGACCTATTATCTCTATCGGTTTTAAGTTAGAAACAGATAAGTATAATTAGGCATTTGTATCGATTTCAAGATAAGAACCGATAGAGAAGTCCTTATAATCTCTAGACTCTTAGAAGATTTGTCGAGCAACAAAAATACTGATAAATGAGAGAGAAATAAGAATATTCTATGAATATTCCTTTAGATTTAAATAAATAAAAAGGATAGAAACTAATATGCGGGCCCACAATTTATGGACTAGGTCCACAAAAAAGTCTTGCAGTCCATAGCGAACCAAGTTTATAGAATAGGACACTAACAATTGGGTTCCACATGTAAATAACTCGGTTCACGTTGCACTGAGTTCACTGAATAGATCTAGGGTTGGAGTTCGAGTGTACCACATAGGCAATGATGGGGCATGACACGACGGTGGTGATGCTAAGGTGGCAGCTAACAAGGTGAAGAGGTGACAATGAGATGGAAAGTGACATGGACGTTGACGTGGCAGAGGTGGACTAAACCTATATGTTGGCGACTCATGATCAAACACAAATGGGACCAATGGCAGGTTAAAATTTGATTACTGGCAGATGACATGTGAGGCCTTCTCATCATCAACACATGTGCCGCTAACGAGTGGGACCCGCAAGAAGAACTTAGGGAATAGGTTTGGATTTTGATATGCAGGTGCTTTGCGTGGTTGCTGCTTGGCATTGTAGCAATGTCAAGGCACAAAGGTGTTGGTGGGGCCTGTTTGTCATAGGGACATAGGAAAGAGAGAAGGGCCTACAAGTCAGAAACAGGTAGAAAGGAAGAAAGGGCACATGACAGAAATTAAGAGGAGAGTAGCATCCAATACTCTCAAGCGGATGGCATCGTCAGCGATTCACGGTTGGCGAAGCTTCTGCAATGGCCAAAACAGAATGAGGACAACACATGGAGGTGATTGATGGCCTCAACAGCAACATAGGCATACCATACCTCACCGATGACGAGCACAACTGCACAAGCGGCGGCAGAGATGAGCGTGCGTGGCGGCGATGCATGGGTGGCAAAGAAGATCGATCAATAAGGGGAAACAACAAGGAGATGGAATAGATGCTATGGACGGAGGTAATTGGCCTAATTCTCACCATGGATGAAGAACAAAACTCAGTGGCAAAGATTTGACTGGCATTGGGAAAGAAGAAGTGGATGGCGGTGTGTGGTGATCTCTGATCGATTTGAAGATGTGCATCAGAACGAAACCGAGACGGGGAAAATGATGACACGTCAATTGACGCTGGCAATGACCACGATGACAGGCGTCTGATTTGTGGGATCGGGCCTGCGGGTCAACAACGGACTAATGGCTAGGACGCGTGGCGGACGTGGAGTGAGGCAGGCTAGCTAGCGGCTTGGGTCTGGTGAAGTGGATCTAACCCACAGTGGAGTGGGAAGAGGAATTGGGCTAGACCGATGTCGGCGTACTTTGCGCCAGGGTACCCTCTCCGCCGCACAAAGCGTCTGCTGCCCGCGTGGGGCTGGCGGGTAGGTGGGCGAAGCACGCCCGTCCGGGCGTCGGTCCACGTGGCGTTCGAGCGGCAGGTGGCGAACGCCGCTGCTTCGGCGCCCAGCCACGTGGCGGCTTTGGCGGCGGGTGGCGAAGCACGCCCACCCGCCAGTGCCGGTCCACGTGGCGTTCGGGCGGCAGTGGCGAGACACCTGCTCTCCGGCGCCAGCCCACGTGGCGGCTTAGCGGCGGGTGGCGGCACACTCGCCCGCCAAGCACCGTCCACGTGGCGTTGGACGAAAGGTGGCGAGGACGCCCTACCGTCCAGCGCCTAGCTCGTGTGGCGGCTTAGCGGCGGGTTGGCGAACACGCCCGCCCGCCAGTGCCCGCCCACGTGGCGTTGAGCGGCAGTGGCGAGGCATACGCCGCCCGGCGCCCGGCAGCGTGGCGACTTGGCGCGGCGGGTGGCGAGCATGCCCGCCCGGCAGTGTCGACCACGTGGCGTTGGGCGAGTAGGTGGCGAGATGCGGCGCCCGGCCACCACGTGGCGGCTTTGGCGGCGGGTGGAGCACGCCCGCCCGGCAGTGTCGGTCCACGCGGCGTTCGGGTGGCGCAGGGCGAGGACGCCTGCCGCCCCACCGCAGGCAAAAGGTGGGAAGTGGTGGCTTCGCTCAAGCCTCCTTACCCTATCGTCACGATGTCGAGGCGGGTCTGCACGTGTCAGTCCGTTGATTACAAGGAATCGCTACTAAATCCGTTCCTCGGCGCTGTCACCTACCGTCACAAAGGGTCCCATCCCGGACGGGCGGAAGCCATACGTCGGCATTTAATGAGGCTAGAGGAACGGGACAGCACAGGAAGAAGTAATAAATGTATGAAGATCAGCATGATGACCCCCCTTTTACCTACCCCCGTTAGCCTGGCCTATATAAGAGCCCTCGGGTGCATGGGGAGGGGGGACGGACAACCAAGAGTTCAAGCAGTAGAGTCTAAGGAAGAACTTGTAACTCCAAAGCTCTGTACTTGCTTCAAACACTCAATAAAAGATCTAGCAGGACGTAAGGCTATTACTCTGGCTGAGGGGGGCTTGAACCTGAGTAAAATCTGTGTGTCATCTTAGTTCATAGACTCCGAAGTCCTTCGTGCGGGAGTCCTTAGGGTTCTCATCCGTTAGGGTTTGCCAACCGCGAAGACGCCCTCCTACTGAACCAAACCCGGTCTATAGACTCGGGCCTATCCGGTGGAATACGCCGACAACCGATATTCGGTCCAAGAGGATTTAAGGAATTTAGAAATAATTTCTGAATTAAAGACAAAGCTATAAATTCAATTAAATTAAAAGAAATAGCAAATAAACTCAAAAAATTCCAAGAAAGTACAGGAAAATTCCTTGTAACATAAGGAACTTAACAAAACTGATTTTAAATTAATTAAAACTTAGGTTATTTAAATTAAATCTTTTCATTTATAAAAGTCCTAGTTAACCTTTATGAAAGCGAGAAAAATTGGTGAAATTTTTGAAAACCTAATCTAAACAAAAGATTTTTAAAACTTCAAAAATTGAGATGTTACAACATAGTGACTAAATTAGGAACGAATAAACCCTAGTACCAAACAATTTTGATCCTGCAAGGAACTGTGGCCAAGATGTACGCACTAATTAACAGCAAAGATATAGTATTATTAGTTTACCTAGCTTGTCGATCTCAATCCTCCCGTTTTGGTTATTTACATATCATGACCAAACCCCCAGTCCATTTTATAGGACAAAACTCACCTACTTTCTTATATTTTACAGTACTATCCAATTCAAGTACTGTTCCTCGGTCTACCTTTGAGAATGCATGTACATAAAAAAGCTTCATAAACTAGCAACCATGGCATGGTCTAATACAGAGAGGGATCTAGTGGAGATTAAGCCGTAGATAAAATTAACATAGAGGTAGGTAGACACGACAAGTTAAATACACGTACACTAGCTAGCTAGCCGCACTACAAATTAGCATGCGTCGTCATCATCATTGATCTAATGCATATATATACAAACGGATCATATATATATATGCATGTCGTCAAAATTCTGTCCGGATTTTTTAACAACAGATGGATGTACATGTATAGAAAGCTAGACCAAACTAATGGGGCTTAACACAAGGAAATAAGCAACAGAGATGACGCATGCATGCATTACTCAGCGCTGCCCTCCGACATTGTTCTGTCGGCGTTTCTATATGCATAATGTATGACACTAGCTTAGACAATATGCAAGGGAATGTTACAAGCTTTGTAACTCCATTAGACTACACTATCCAGTGTCCAGGTTAGTTGCTTCTAGACAACCCTCTCTCGATTAACCTAGATATTAAAAGGACACTTGCGCTAGCTATAGCTAAATCCAGAGCACAATGTAGCTTGATTAATCAGCACTCGATCATTATTAGCTAGAGCTAGTATGTCAACTTTTTTCCCGTCAACCAGCTTGCAATTGTCAATTGAGCTAGCAAAAGTTAGAAAAATCTTCAAGTAATTAATTGTACATGTATTAGTCGATCCAGTAGTGCTCTACTAGCTGCATGTATATATATGTGAGACCCCGTTCGGATGAACAGGAACCTCCATGTGATTACTGTGCTATTCCCTGGATCAGTAGCTAGCACTCACATGTTTACAACAATTTGAAATCACAACCATACAATATAATAATTAAGCGGAAACGAGCAAACAAATAAATATTACAACTCAGAGAAATATAGCAGCTAAAGAAGCAACATCCTGTAGTTTACCCATCCAATCCCGCAGGCAACTGACCAGGCATAAACTCCAGATAGAATACAACGAAGAGGATCCGCAACTGCGATGAACAACTTCAAAAGAGACTCAAGCCGCTAACTCAACTACCTACAATATAATTAGGCAAGGGTGAGTATTTTACATACTCAGCAAGACTTGAGCAAAACCTATCATACATGCAGGCCATTTCAAAGGAAAGGCTACTACAGTTAATTTGCATAAAGCGAAATTGAATTTGTAAATCAAGTTATTTGCAAACGGAATTTATAAGAGCATTTGATTGATAACAAATAAGTAAAGCATAATAACACTCACAGTCCTCCATGACGTGAGCGGCGAATCATGAATTCACGAAATCCAACAATGTCGCCCTTTGACATAAAACACGATTGCTAAAACAAATGAAACCAACCCTTTTGAAAATAATAAACATTTAACTCAAGCAGAGTTCACCAAGACACCCATGACGCATGATGCGGCTAATCAATTAGATTTAAACTCTGCGAGAGGTGTACAACTTTACCCACAAGAATGATCCACCTTTTGCGAGAACATTTCGACACACGCCTCCAATAGATGTGTGCTGCCAGCGATCATACAATTGTTCATTACCGACATGACTTTACACGGCCGGGACATTAACCTCGCCAAAAACAGAGACACTCACCCAAGCCGTGGATCCACATTTATCACACCCAACACCACGTCTCGCCCATGGCAAGGCGTACACCGATCTGCCCGCGAGCAATTACCCATACGAACTGCATGGAAGCCCTCACAAGCAATCCGTCTTAGGAAAGCCTCCGCTAGCTCCGCCTACCAATGAGCAAAGCCATGTCCAAATAAGTTAATAGGCTATGGCTAACCCATACTCACCCTCGTGGTTTGTACGGATTTTCTTGGATCAAGCTACACGATGTTCGGTCCTTAGTCCGACACGGGCGATACTCCACCCTACACTACGTGCAATTCTGTCGCACATCCAAGCTATTGCCAATAATCGCCGCATCAACACATAGTTTTCTTTTGGGTTTTAATCAAAGTACCCACAACCAACTGTGACATTTTCAATGTTTTCAGAAACAATTCTTGGTTTGATCATGTATATCATTGACTCTAAAGCATGGCTAAGCATGAATAATATGAACGATATAACCCAGGATGACATTAAGTAATGCCTAACCTTAATCTAAGGTTATCAAGGTTCACATGTTCATAATCATCAAAGGAGATTCACGAGACAACAGGTATAACTACCAATCCACAAAATAGCAATTTACATAAAGTAAACGCATGCATAAAACAATTTGATGCACAAAAGGAATATAAAATACTGGGATCAATATGGTCAAAGGGTGCTTGCCTTGCTTAATCACTGCTTACGACGAAGACGAGGATGTGGTTGATGAAGGCGATGACGGAATTAGAGGCGTCGAGTTCTACACGTCGATCAACGGAAATAAAGCAAATAATGAACTTCAATAAGGGCAAAAAGAAAGGAGATAGAAAGAACAAATAAAATTCTTCACAAAGAACAGGGTTGCTCTTTTATGAATTTATTAATCTTATTTTACGAATTCAAGATGCTAAAATTGGTTAGATTAATAGAATTAATCATTAGTTGCAAGTTTTCATTGATTATACTATTCATAATATGAGTTTTTGGCAATCTTATTACTTATGGATTTTGCTTTATTAAGATTCGGATTCGAAGCAAGATGAAATAAGAATATTTTCTTAGATTGCGGTAGATTATATCTTGAAGATCGCTTCTAATCTATTCTTTACTAAATTCAGATTTAGATGAGCTTCTTTGCGAGTTAATGAAAATGCTTAAATGATTATATTAGACTGAATGATTAGTCCTTTATCTTTAATTGATTTCGCGTAGAATTAGCTTTACGCAAGATGGATCTACTGACTTAGGCTACTGGACTAATTTACACGATATTTAAGAAGGTTCTAGTGATAAAAATAACTTAACTACATGTTTCATCATTCTTACCGATTCATATTATAAAGTTCAGAAAACATAACACTTAAGGTTATTTGGCTATTAGGATTTGTATGCAAAACATGATGAAGTATGGTTATTTCTTCATAATAAGATAATTCATACTTTGTATAACAATCCTAAGCTAATTCCATAAATTTTAGGCTTTAGCTGATACATTATAATCATTGTTGAAAAGGCTTAAGTGGTATTGTAAAATTAACGTTATTCAGAATCGGCAGGAATGTGAATCAAAAGATTATCGCTAAGGGTTTTGATCGATGAGATTAATAGGCAAACCTTAATGGAATAAGATTCTTTTACAGATTATGGTAGTATAAACTTTGTAGAGTGCTTTTAAACTAGTTTCACAACTTTTAGTGTTTAGGCGAGTTATTTTATCTCTTTCTTGAAATAGCCTAAATGATCATATTTGCAACCTTAAATCGCCAAGTTTCAAACTTAATTTCCAACTACACATTACATGATTCTTGATTCATTTTTCAGGTATAAGCGAGTAACATCCTAGAAGTGTTTTAAAGTTGGTTTGGCATTATTTTAGCTTTAATTGCAATAGATTATCTATTTACTCATTGTTATCATTAACATTTTCTTTTCGTTAAGAACATGCAAATTAAATCTTACTTTGTATATTTTTACACACATGGGTCCTTACTGTTTTAGGAACCTAATATGAATTACTTTATCATTTTGTGAGCCATTATACTATTATTTTGTTAGTAGCCATAACATGGTTAATTGATGATTATGAAGCAAACAATTTAGATTGAGTTAAACATCGATGATTTTACCTATTTGAGTTTATTATGATTCGAGGACACAGGAAGATTCATTTAATGATTTTAGCATTTCTATTTTCTATGCGAGCAATAATATACACAATTGAGTTTATTCAAATCTTAAATTTTTATAATTGCTTTGTGACTCAAGAATTAAATGTTTTGGATATTTGAATACATTATAATCCTAGCATCACATTAATATTTATTTCACCACTTCAGTTCTTGTTATTCACAAGCTCTCATTAAAATCATATTAACACCATAATCGATGTTTAATTCGAATAATAATCCTATACTCCAAAAACTAAATATTTTTACATATTTAGATTCTTCTGGATTTTAAATGAATATACAAATTTATTCCACTGGTTTCTAACCAACCTTTGCACAAGTTATCAACAATTGAATATGCTAAAAGGAGAATACGTTTTGTCGATTGGTGGCATATACGGACTCGGCTTCTTCAACCTCATTTCGTGGCTCCTGCGCACGAGGGACAAGCGAGGGATGGCTAGGGCTCATGGCGAGGTGCTCGGCGACTTTCCGTGGCGAAGGCACTAGGAGGTTCCTCTCGGCGAGGCAGCGATCGATGGTGCTACCGATTCAACCGGGAAGGCTTGAGGTGAGTCGCCACGACTTCGAAGCGGCCATGGCGGTGACTCGGTGGAAGACAAATGGATGAGTCCGACTTCGAATGGGTAACAAGGTAAGCATCGATTGGTGCGAGGGGTTCGGTTTCACTGAAGCGGCGTCGGAGAAAAGCGGCAAGCCGCCATGCAGTACTGGCCGGAGAAGAAGACCTTCGGCGGCGGCGAGTTTTAAAAGAAGTTCGAGGATTGTTGAGGGTTTCACTTAGGATCTTGGGAGGTGCTTTGGCTCGACGGATTTGGAATTGGCGCCTTGATTTGGTTGATCCGATTCGGCTTTGAGCTCGAAGTTTGCGGCAATGGAGGAATCGAGAAGAAATTCGAACGGCTTGAGGAGAGGAAGGAGAAGTGGGGGAATGAGAGAGCTTCACTGTGATCACCGGGGTGCACTTTATAGCCAAAGAATGCAGTGAATGAATCGGCCTTTGGTTGGGATTGTCTCGATTGCTCTCTCTGCGATTACAGAGGAGGAGGTATGGCGGTGAAGCTTCATGAGGCCGAGGACAACGATGGCGATGATCGCAGCTAGGATGAGGTGAGGATGACGAGAGGACACGACAATTGAAGGAGTGATGCACTGAATCGGAGCTGGTCAAGCTGCGCTGGCTCGGGAGAGCTTGTTCGATCGCCTTGACACAGGAAGGAGAAGGCCCAGCAGTGGGGCTGGGTCCGGCCGATCGATGAATGGAGATAAGTACAGGAATTTATTGGGCTGTCAAGTGAGAGTAGAAAATTTCCAAAATTTTGGAACATGGTCTTTGAATATATTTTGATGCCTGGTAAAATTTTGAGATTAAAATGGGTTACCGAAAAATTATAAATATTCTGACAACAGTGACTGCTTCAATTTCTTGTTTCAGATTTCGATTTTTGATTGAGATCAATTGAAGTCTATTATTTTTTAAATTTTGTTTTTCAAAAGTATTTGGTCTCAGAATGCCTCTGTAAAAATTTCAGCTCCAACTATGGTTCCATTATTTTATAAAAATTCTGACATTGAAATTTCTCTATTTTTTGAGTTTCTGTTTTTAAATTTAGAAAAGTCCTAAATGACATTATTAATTTATAATATTTTTACCAAAGGTGGATATTTCATTGAGGGTTTCATGATAAAATTTTCAACTCCATTTGAGATTCCAAAATATTTTATAAATTCTGACAATGCATTGTTTTGAATTAAAAAGTTGTCTTTTCATTTCTTTATGCATAAAATTTCATTTGCTGGCTAAAATGATTTACTTATGTGCTCAGGGTTCTCATGGCAAATTTTATAAATTTTTACTTTTTACATTTTTGCCTTTTCTCCTTTTCATTGTTTATTTCCATTTGTTGAATTTTTCTTGCAACATGAAAATCCAAGAACTCCAAATAAAAATCAATAATGCCAAGAAAACTCAGAAAGAATAATATTCAATTTCAAAATATTGATTTTTATTTTATTAAAGTTTTGGGATGTTACAATATATTACTTTACCACAGCTCTGATGGAATTAGTTAGGTCGTATAACATATGAGCCATGCTCGTAAGAGGTCTTTCAGAGCTGCTGATAAAAAAAAATAAACTATAAATTTTCATTAAAAAAAGCAAAACATATAGCCCTTAATCTAACAGACCTAATTAACTAAGTTGAACTATTAGCAACCATTGAATGTTATTATTTAAAGAAAAAACATCTAATCATTCGTCTAGCGGACCCGAATTATAACGCCATACATTGAAAAAAAAGAGTGCATACAAAGTACAATACAAATAACAAAAATTCAGACTAAAAAATAAAAGGAAATTATTATTTGATATTCATCCGTACTCAAATTTAAACTCATATATAGCTGAAATTTAGAATAAAATTAGATGAAAAATATATAGCAGTTGGAT
This sequence comes from Guadua angustifolia, assembly GCA_036346375.1. Lineage (NCBI taxonomy): Eukaryota > Viridiplantae > Streptophyta > Magnoliopsida > Poales > Poaceae > Guadua > Guadua angustifolia. The sequence goes on from JAYEVE010000278.1 coordinate 32,483, forward strand.
TTGTATACAAATTCTAACATAAAATTGATATTTGAAATTAAATAAAAGAGTAAATTTAAAAAAACTACATGTTTTTTATAAACTATCGAAAACTACTGAGTTTTAACTTCTATTTTATACAACTACAGAGAAAACTTATATCACAAAACTACAGGTTTTAGAATTAATTATTTTTTGTAACGGGTCTAATAGTGTGGACCTTCATATCATTCTCATGTACAAGTTGTCGACGATTCGGACATGCGTCCCGACGATTCGCATAGCGAGGGAAGGCACGTTCGGCATCCGAAAGCAACTTTGGCCAGGATATCTGCGCGCCAATGGCCAGAGCAAACTTAGTCGAAACACGGGCGAATAACACACGTGGGTGGGAGCGCGAAATCTTTGCAGCGGCTCCTTCCTCATGAAGCGTTATGGCATGGCTCGACAGCTTTTTTGAAGGCTAGCGCCTGCCGGGCCGCTTTGGAGACCGAACGCCACGCATGCGGCAATCATTGCCTTTACCCGTCGTCAGAGCTTCTCCGCCTCTGAATTGCATCGAGTGCGCCTTGAAAAGGCCTGCTGCTTTCTTCTTTTATCTTCATCTTCTGCGTAAACACTCCGCCCCAGACTTCCTAAATTCCAAACTTCCTCTTCTGCTGCGGCGCTCGTTCGTCTGAGTCCTCCCATGGCGCGGTTTGGTGCGAGCAAGATCACGGTGGAGAGGCTCGGTATTGAGGATTATGGATACGGACCCTTATTCTTGGAGGGTCCGGATGGCGAAGAGCCCGGCGCCCATGGCGAACGAGATAGTCTCGTCTGAGCTCTACACCGTCAATGGGCTCGGATGCGAGAGCGAGTTCTGGAAGGTGTGCTAGCGAAATGCCGGTGTGAGGTCACCCACTGAACCCTAACTCCATCCTTGTTTTGAACATTTTCGCCCACCTCTGCGAAGGCCGTGGGCGTCCTTCCTCGTCGGATCTTTTCTTCCATTTTACAATCTTTTTCCGTCTCAGGGGCTCTTCGCTCACGGTGCCCTATCTCCTTTGAGGCCCAATCGCCCGTCTGAGTTCCCGTCTTCACCCTCAAGGACTCAAAATGCGAAATTTGGCCGAAAGCATTAATTCTGCGGAAGCTGCCGGGAAACTCTGCGCTATCTGAAGCGGCGGCGCAAACACCGAGACGCCCACGCCCGGCCGACCACGAGGAGGCGGATCACGATGGCGATCCACGAGCTCACAAACATGGGGCTCACCGGCGGGACATCGTCCGGGACTTCCTCGAGGCCGGATATCGGCCCGAAGCAGGAGAGAGAGCACCCTTTCTTCAAAATCGTGGTGGGACGACCTCACCCGCGAAGGAGAATTGGGTAAGGTCCCATGACTCGCGGCAATTTTGTCCGCCTATCTTGCTTGAGCCTCGCGTCTTGACCCTCGTGCGATGTGGTGATAGCCGAGCTTCGACTGGTCGAAGAGGGTTCCGAGATGTTCGGAACCCGAAGAACAAAAACTTCTGTGACCGCCAAGTAGAAGAACGTGCTTGCTTTCGGTGTGGCGTGGTAAGCCCCTGGTCATTTATGCTCGGGAAGGGCATCAAGCCGGTGATGCCTGCTTGCGGGAACAACATCAGAGCTATTCGGCGTCGCTCAGTTGTCCTTTGGTAGGAAAAAGACGCCTTGGGCTGGGCGTGTGCGAGCTCAAATCAAAGCGGGAGTAATGGCGTCTTCTTCCATGACCAAGGCCAAAAAGGGAAGGGCAAAAAGCGCCGCCGCCCATAAGCACCCGGCGTCAAAGAGGCTATAGCACCCACGGAGAACCCCGGCGACACTTTGAGTATGCCGGGTCGGATGGAGGTAAGCCGCATGAGGCTCTGGTTGAAGAATTATAACTGGCGATTCGGATCGAGCAAATCGAGGCGGAGGGAGATTGATCGAGGATGGTGCGGTAGGCGGAGACCTCTGGCGAGGAGCTCGAGGGCGTGAGAGCAACAAGCCGAGCCGCATACTTCGGGAGTTCGGGATCGTCGTACGGGTATGCAGCTGCATGACCGACCCGAGCAATCGGGAAAGACGTTGGTGGGGGTCGACATGGAGGAGGTCGACCCCAAACGGCGAGAATCACCAAGCCGCCGATAGAAGGCTGGCCCGGTGCTTTCATGGCGAAGAATCAACTACTGGCGCGAGGAAGGCTCGGCCAAGGTAAATCTCGACACTTGCTTTGCCTTAGCTTTGTTCTTGTGTCTTTGCGACCGAGCTAGCCCCACCTAGCGGCGTGGGCGACATAGCTCGTAGGTTCATTCGGATTTGTCGGAAAGTGGCTTACGAGATCGTTGACAATGTCTTAAGCGGCAATATGCTTCCGATGTCGCCGACATTGTGATGGTAGGAGTGGAGGTGGCGGAGGAGTTTGGCGCCGAACGACCAAAGCGGGCGAAACCCCAGCCCTCCGAGCACAGTGAGAGCGTGCAAGAGGTGGCGAGCTTCAAGATTGGGCGAAGAATCTGCCCAAGAAGGTTTGAAGCCCGGCGAACAATATGTTGGGGTGACCTTCATGCCCAGGCGAACAACGTGTGCACGGAGGATACAATGAAGACCTGAGCAAGGGCTTCGCTCGAGGGGGCGAGGCGCTCCATGGCGATTCCCGCGGGAAGCCGTCGTCCCTGGCGATCTGCCCCTTCGGGGACTCCGGCTTGGCGTCCCCTCTGCCGAGTCCGGAGATATCGAGCGTGGCGATTTTAGAACATCTGAGGGTGAACTCTTGGCATAGCGTTGCGAGTAAGGATGCTCTGGCACCACCGACTTTCCTTATTTGGATTTTTGGGGAGCTTTACTTGGGGTATTTTTTTACATGACTTCTTGAAAAAACCTGGCGACTTTGAGGAGTCTTGATCGTCCCTAACTCAGTGAGCCGCTTCTATGAAGAAAGCGGCTCGTGTCGATGGGTGGAGGAAGTGGGCGAACTCAGCGAGTCGCCTTGCTTGAGCAAAAGGCGCCTCGAGGCGGGATGGCGTCTCTGAGTCCATCAAGGCGTTTCCTCGTGCTCGGCGAGAGCTTGAGCGAGAAAGGTCGACTCTCGCTCAGGTAAGGAGAATGCCGCCGCCGAGAAGAGGGTGCTTGCGCTCGAGCAAGAGTTGGAGACAGTGAGGCAAGCCCGGCCGTGGCGTCGGAGAAGGACCTTGCCCTTAGCGGGACAAGGTCCGTGGCCTCGAGCAAGAGCTTCAACAACATAAGGAGTATGCAGGACCATGGAGGCCAAGGTGGCCGAGGCTCGAGGGGTAAACAAGGCCAAGGAAGAACTTGGCGGTGGAAGCGATTGCCGACCATCTGGAGAAGGACCTAGCCGTTAGTAGGAAAAGGCTCTTGGCTCGGCGAGGGAGCTCGGCGGGAAAGGCGGGCGTGCCCAAAGCCTTGAAGCCAAGGTGGCCGAGGCTGGGCGGGCTGACGCAGGAGACGGCCGCTTTTGCTTGACCAAGATAAAGAAGAGATCGAGCAACTCAGTGAGGAAGCTAACGAAGGTCGTGAAGCCGGCGGAAGGTGATCGATCTCAAGCCAAAATCGCCGATTATAGGTGAAGCTTTCCACAGTATTTCGAGTGCCCGACCCATAGAGTTGTATATTTTTATTTGGAAAACTTTTTGGTGCCGATGTCTTGGAATGAAAATTCTTCCTTAGTCAATTGTAGTATTTTGTAGCGGTGCTTTTTTTTCTTCTTTTCTTTTTCCTCACGAAAGATGACCGCGAGATAGGCGTGGGTCAGTCAATGCATGGGCGACAGGCTGAAGTAGGTTGTAAAAGGATGACTTTGCAGGAAGGTGATGCTCGACGGGAGCAACACTTTCTGGCGAGTAGTGCTATAGCGACAAAAGATCGCAGCGCGCAGGAACTTCGCTTCCATCCGGCCCCATTGCGAATAATGCTCGTGCACCAAATTGCGAGCGAGTTTGTTCGCGGAGAGATGAAGAAGAAGCGGCCTCAGGCCAAAGCACCGGCTGTGTCACGAGCAACAAGCGTGGGATAGGTCGATGGAAAGAAAACGGCGTGTGCTGAAATTTGTTGGCGCTTAGGGCGCGCATCCCTAATTTCTGGGGTGTGGTGCGTTTGAAGGGAGAGCGGCGTGGGCAATTGACGAAGTGTGTAGCGACCCGCAGCATAAGCGAGCTAAAACTTCGAGCCGACCGAAAGGTGTCTGCATTTTGCGACTTGTATCGTGTAGCGAATAGCTACTGCGGACCAAACGGCTTATCAAGGCGAAGCCTTTGGTGGTGGCGTTTAGTGGCGGATGTTGCCCGTGATGCGTTGTGCCATTAAGCAGCGCAATCCGTGGCGATAAGATGAAAAAAATGCGGTCGGATGAAAGGCATATTGCGAAAAGTAGGGGCAGATTCACAATATAACGTAAAGAACATGAGCTTAGACATAGAACTTGCGCGGTGGTCGATGTTCCATGAATTGGGGAGCTCGCGGCCGTCCTCCATAGCAAGCGAATGACCCGGTAGCGTCGGCCAAACGGCCGTGAATGGTCCTTCCATTTGGGGAAGCTTGTTGGCTGACAAGTCTGAATTCGGCGTAGGACAAAGTCGCCAACACCGCAGGATCGAGTCGGGCTGTCTTATTGCGTGCTTGCGTGAGTTGGTGACGGTGTCGGGTTTGTGCCTTGGCGAGATTCTCGGCGAGATCGAGGTCTAAGCGGCGCTCACGACCTGGTGAGCGGATGTCGGTCAAATGGATTCTTGAGGATCGAGAACGATTCGGCGGGCAAGGCGACCTCCGCACCATAAACAATTTGGAATGGCGTTTACTTGTGCTTCGGCTTCTTTGTAATCTTAGCCTTGAACCGAGAAGACGGAAGGAAGCTCGTCCACCCATGACCCGCCTTGTCGGGAGAGGTCTTTGAAGACCCTTTTCTTGATGCCTTGGAGTAGGCGGCCGTTTGCTCTTTCGGTGCTCCATTGCTCATGAGTGAGCTCTGGTAAGCAGATCTTTGTTCCTATTTCCTCGCGATGAGGCTTGAAACGGCTCGCTTGGTAGTGTCCGTTATCCGTGATGGCGATTGGGTACCAAAGCGCGTCACCACGTTCTTGCGAAAAAATCTCTTGGCGCTTGAGCGAAATGGTTGAAGCGGCTCGCCTCAATCCACTTAGAAAGTGTCGATAGCTACGAGCAAAATTTGCAACTCCCGCCGACCACGGAAAGGCAAGAATGTCGGTTCCCAGTCGAGAATAGCCATGAGGCGGGATGGTTTGCGGCCAGCTCTGCTGGTGAGTGGGACTTCTGAGCGTGGGCGCACGCGACAAGTCACAACAATTGCCGGCGTCGTCTAAGCGCTGTTGGCGATGGTACCCGGCGGAATGCCTTGCTTCTGGCGTCCGAAAGGGCGAGTGGGCTCCGCACATTCCGCATGGATGTCACGAAGGAATTCGCCCTCTGCTCGGGATCGCGCGGAAGTACCCTAGTGCGCCTTTGCGGTATAAAGCGCCGTCTCGAGCTTAGAAACGGATGACCGCTTCTGCGGAGGAACGCTCGGCTTCTTCCTCGGGCAATGTCCGTGGGCAAGATACTAGATGAATGGCGCCATCAATCGCACCTTGCTCGAGGAAGAGCGTTACCGCCGCCTCTTGTGCCTCCTCGGAGGAATGGGGGCTTCGCGGATGCTTTCGGCGGCGCCTCGGGCGGGCGGGCGTCTGGGTGGTGCCTCCTCTCTGAGGGAATGGAGGGCTTGTGCAGTGCTCAACGAGTGCCCAGTGGGCGAACAGCTGCGAGAACCGACCTTGGAAAGTTGGTCGGCGGGGCAATTGTCCTTCACGGGGATGTAGAGTACTTGAAATTTCTAAAATGTCGCTCCATCTTCCTCACTTCAACGGTAAAGCGCCATTGAGCCATCAGAACACCGATACTCCTTGTTTACTTGGTTGGCGACTAGCTGTGAATCACCCTTCACGGTCGGTCATTTGGACTCAGCGCCTTACGCCGGCTTGCGGCAGAGGCCGCCGTACTCCGCCCGCGTTGTTAGTTGCGGCGAAGTGTATGCTGGATGACATATTGCGGCGGTCCCCGAGGGACACCGATCTGACGCCAAATGACCCGTGGCGTTCAGCTCGGGATCGGTCGAAAATACATGGTCGGTGATGCGTCCTAGATTCTCGAGATTCGGTGGCGGTGGGCGGGGTTTCGTCCATTCGCCACGAAATCTGCCAAGATTCTGGGACTTGATTGCCGTCTTGAGCGAGAAGTGGATGTCGAACTCCGTGAGTTCCATGGCCCCTTCATTGTCCGGACATAGCGTCTGGGTTTCTTAGGATCTCCCTAGCGAAGCCGGTCGGGACGGCGACCTTGTGGGCTTGGAAGTAGTGGTAGCTTCACGAAGCCATGAGCAGCGAGTACTGGGAGTTTCGGACCTCGGTGCAGCTCCTTTGGCCCGTGCAATACTCACGACGTAGTACTTTGGGCGCTGCGTCCCATCTCGCTCTACTGCCTTGATCACGCACTTACGGCTGGGGTGTCGCCTTGAGTAAAGTAAGGCGGCTCCCGACCTTGGCGTGGCGAGATTGAGGTGGGCAATCTTGCTTTAGCTCGTCGAAGGAGCGGTTAGCTTCTTCCGATCCATACAAAAGCCCTCATGCTGCGAGTGCCTTAAAGAAAGGCAAGCGCGTTACTTTGACCAAAATGAAGCGGCTAAGAGGCGCCATGCGTCCGATCAAGGTTTGCACCTCCTTTACGGAACGAGGCGCATCCTTTCGATGGCCTCGATTTTTTCGGGTTAGCACCGATGCCACAGGGCCCGATGACATACCGAGTACTTTGCGGCTTTCACCCCAAAAACACACTTCTCGGGATTGAGCTTTATTTTATGTCTGCGAAGATTACAAAAAGGTTTCCTCAGGTCGCATATATGACTGAGGAGCTTACTCTTAACTATGATATCATCCACGTATACCTCGAGTTTGGCCTATTCGGTCTGGAAAGTCTTACGCATCAAGCGGCGGAAGGTCGCCCGGCGTTCCGCAACCCGAAGGACATGGTCGTAGCGAGCGTGCGAGCAGGGGTGATGAAGGATGTCTTTCTCGTCTCCGGGAACAAGCCGATCTGGTGGTAACCTGAATAGGCATCAAAAACTCATTACAGGACTCGCGTTCGTCGACCCGGTTGATCAATCTGTGGCGTGAAGTTGTCGCCAGGCGGCGGCGTTTAGGCGGTGTGGTTGCGACACATGCGCCACTTGCCCCCTTCTTCTTCTTCACGATGTTGGGTTTGCCACCACTCTGAGTGCGGAAACTTCCCTAACGGCGGCCTTGAGGAGTTTGTCGAGTTCGTCGGGATAATGCTTTGCTTTTAGAAAGCGCCGAACCTCGGCGCCACGGGCTTTTGCGGTGAGCAATAGCTTTGTGCTCAATTACTTCCTTAGGACCCGGGCATGTCGGACGGTTCCCGAGGCGAACACGTCCGCGCTCCTCCGGGAGAAAATAATGAGCTCGAGTTCCTATTTGGGGTCTAAGGAAGACCCGGATGGAAGACCTTGGACGGAGTCGGCCGTCGAGAAGCGGCCTTGGTCTCTCCTCCGGGTTGGAGGGTAACTTTGGTCGAGAGCAGTCGGCGCTGGTCGGGGCATTTGGGCGTGCCCGACCATGTCGGCGCTTTTTCATCACGATTTAAGGCCGCCTGTGGTCGCCCTTGATGGTAATAGCGCCATTTGGCGGGAGCCTTGAGCCTTTGGTAGGCGTGGTGTGTGGCGACCATGAACTGGACAGGCCGGCTTCTGAGGATGGCGTTATGGTGACTTGAAGTCGGCGACGAAATTGATCACTTCGGTCAAAATTGGCGGACCCCGGCGTTCACTGAACGCGTGATCGGCCCAAGGGCTTGACCGAAGTGCGGGGCGATCCGTAGAACGGGATAGCAGCGCTCGATTACAGACCGAGGAACACGCATCTCGTCGGGACGAAGCGAATATGAGGTCGAGGAGCTTCCGCGAATCTCGAGGACTCGGCCGACCTTAAGCGTTCTTGATGGTCAGACTTCGACCAGCGAAAGCCTCCGAACTGGTCATTCCAAAGCGGTCCTCCTTGGAAAAGTGAGGGCGCTTCGGACCACGTTTGCTGGCCGGGCGGTTTGCGTGAGTGATGTGGCGAACCTCCGTCGCGCCTCCTTGAGGTCCCTTCGGGACTTATGCGCCGAGCCCCCAAATATGCGGGCGATGTGGTTTCGGGGCTCCGGAAGCCTATGCCATCGTCACCGTCCTCATGGGCCCTTGCCCTTATCGTTATCCGCTGCTGCGAGCGTGGGCATGGGACCCTCCGTCGTAGAACCTTTCGAGCGTCGCCCGGAGTTGGCGATTCGCGAGGTCGTGACCCGCCGCTTGATGATGGTGCAAGCGAACCGGACACGGGCGCCCCTTCGCTCGTGCCGCCGCGCCTTAGCCTTAGTCGTCGGGGTCTTGGTCGCGTTCATGATCATGGCCGAGCTTGCTTTCGGCGTCGGGCTCCGTCCCCGTGAGCTGCGCGTAGGGCGGCGCTTCGGCGGCAACCGTGCTGGAGCACCGACCTCTTCTTCTTTTGGCTTTCTTCTCAGCAAAGCTCGCGTTTCTTGCCGAAGGCCCTCGAACCGGTTGAGGTGGCGGCTTGCCCGTCGATCATCCTTTTCCATTACGGCCTCGTCGGCATTACGCATACGATCGGCCATACGGAAAAAGCTTCGTTGGCCGTCAGTCGGGTGGATTCTAAATCTTGTGTGAAGAGACGCGTCGCGGACCCCAAATTTGAAGGCCGGACGACCGCCGTCCGAGATGCTCGAGAATGGAGTTCCTTACTTTGATGAACCTCTGGACAAAGTGAATGAGGTCTCCTTGTCCGTCTGGATCGACCGCTCTAGATCCATGCGTTGCCGGGCGAGTGTAGCGACTTTGGAAGTGTGCGGAGGGCATCGCAGAGTTGCCCCCTGAGCGGATCGAACCCTCCTTACGGTTGAAGAGCCATGTTCTATGAGCCATCGAGAGCGATGGGGAGGTAGTTGGCCATGACTCTCGTCTCCCCGCCGCCCACGATGGCGGTGGAGTAGATCGAGAGGAACTCATCCGGGTTCGGGTCCGTTAGATCGCTTCGATGTGGCGGGCGAACTTGCTCGGCCACACTACCTCAGCGAAGCGCCGAAACGCTCGGCAACCGAAAGTCGGGCCGTCATGGCGGCCCAGGTAGAAGATCGCGATGGTCGGGTCGATCGGTCCTTCGCACAAGGCTTGGCGGAGAACACGCCCGGCCTGGCGCCCGAGGCGAAACATCGGAAGGCTCGTGGCGGTCGAGCACGCCCGAGCCCGCAAATCTGCGAGGCGCTCCGAGCATCATCGCGAGCGTTCTTGCTTCCACGGCCTCTCCGGCGGGGACGGGGGGCACCGTGTTAGGAAGCGAGCAGGAAAAGTCGGTGGTCGGGAAGCGTTAAAGGGCCCTTAGGCGCCGATCGTACAGGAGCCCTATGTCGGCAAGATTTTCGGGTTTTCACCACAAGCGCCCCCATGGTGCCAGTCCGCTTTGTTGGAGAAGTTTTGGAGGCAGCGTCTGTTGTCGCCAATGGCGCTGGCGCTTAAGCGCTCTGAGGAGCGACGAAGCGATCTTAGGTAACGCCAGCGCCGCGTGCTCGGGAATGGTACCGCCGGGTCCTTGCTAGGCGATTCCGGCCGGCGTCCGCCCGCTAGGTTGGTGGCGGCGATTACCGAGTTCCGGGAACAACTCCGAGGTCCCCGCCACATCGTCTTTGGTGGTGGGGGAAGCTTCATGGGGCCGATGCTGCATACAGCGCCCTCCGCCCCACCATGTTGACGCTGGGGAATACCAAGGCGTGCGGGCGACAGGGTAATTGTAAATGTCGCCGTGTTCTCTGGCTGAGCTCGAGCGTCGGGAGTGGCTCGATTCGCCACCGAGGTCGCCGTGTTCTTCTCGCGGCGAGGTATTCGATGCGGCGGAGAAACGGCTCTCGTGCGCGCCTCTGGGAAAGACTCCGGTCTCGGTGTAATATACGGGTCGGCCGTACCGCCTCGCCATCGGTGGCCGATGCTCATCTCCGTCCTCCACGTCGTCGAAGCGCGAGAGGTCTGATTGTCTGCGAGTTCGGCATCCTCGAGGATTTCTTGCGAAGGACTTGATCGATCCCCACGGAGGCCCTTTTTCCGCAAGGGTTATGCGTCTGAGAGTATGCGAGCAAGGAAGCGAGGTATGCGGGACAATCGGAAAGCACAAAGGGTCAATTTTATTGGTTCGGGCCTCCCACGGTGGAGATAACAACCTCGTCGATGGAATTTCACTAGTATGCGAGAGGGTGTTCTGAGCGCTTGCTCGGGTCCCTAGAGGTCCTAAGGGACCTACCTGGTGAACTCAGGCGTGAATGTGTGTGTATTACGGAGGTTCCCACCTCAATCCATCGTGGGAGGGGGTATTTATAGAGAATTACAGGAGACAAATCATTTATTACAGGAGCGCTCTGCATCAGAAAGCGTCTGTGAGCGATGCGCGCCACCGCCCGGGTACCCGCGGACGTGGGCACAGTGGGCGTGGACCAAGTCGGCCATAGTGGCGACCTTGCGATCCTGAGCCGCCATGCATTTAATGCCACGTCGCCTTGTCGAGGACCCCAGTGGCTTGCTTTCTGGTGGGGTGCCTGAGTCGATCTTGCATCGTTGTCCGAGCAAGGGCATGGTCGGTTGGCGCCAGGCTTCAATGGTCGTCTTGGTGCAGTATAGCCAATCCAGACACAAGTGAACTAAGAAATAGGGATGTGTGAGGCTACCATATAGGCCCACACTATGCAAACTCGTTACAAGATGTAACATCAAAAAAAATACAAAAAATAAAATATAAATTAAATTGTAATCATGATTTTATTCTGAATTTCCATATTTTCTCTGTTTTTCTTGAATTTTTGTCTTTAAGCAATACCATTTTCATTGATTGAATCTCTATTTTCCAATCTTTGAAATTAAAAATCATATAAATATAAAATATGGATAAAATTTATTTAAATCCTAAACCATCTTTATGTTTCATAAAGTTTCAAAGAAATGTTAAAGCATTTAATACATAAAGAAAATCAAAAACAAGATTTGAAGACTAATAACAATGACACTATTAGAATTAATTAAAATTGTATGAACATTCTCATCTTATGAAATTTTATGAAATCATCTAAAAATTAAAATAACATAAATGAAAAGTTTCATAAATATTAAAAAAATTATGCTTCTAGAAAATCAAAAGCGAGAAAATATAAATAAGCTAACAAAACATTATCAAAATTTTATAAAAGTATCCAAATTTGATAATTATCTAAAAATTTATGGTGACATATGTTAGGATCTCACATAAAATTTTCAAAGGAATTTAACCCCATTTGAAACCCCCAAAAATTAAAAAACTAAAATAGTGAGCTTGTCAAAACTTTATAAAATTTTAAAGCTAAGATCATGATCTTAATTTTTTATGGTAAGATAATAATTGTTTTGGTATCACACAAAAAAGTTTCAAAATTTTTTGACTAAAATGACGGCTCAATTGAATTCAAACCCTGTTCTGCCAACTAAAGAATTTCAATTTCTTCTCTTTTCATTCACTGCCATGTGGGACCACCACTTAGCCTAGCCCACTTGACATCATCACAGCCCCCTCATTTCCTGACTTTCCCCTCAGCCGAACATTGCTTCATCTCTCTGTCCAAACCATGCCACGGCAATGACGGTAGCCGATCTCGCTGCCACGACACACATCATACGCAAGATGTCTATGCCAAGCCACCGTGTCGTGTGAACTTAACCTAGTTCATGCACCGCCAATTCTACCCTAGATTTTTCAAGCTCTGCCCTGTCTCTCCCAGCCGCACTGCCATACCCTCACTGTGCCACTTCGGCTAGGTCATTAAAATGGACTCTTGGTGCTCATAGATACTCCCCATCTGCTTCACCGAGCTCAAGCATATTTCTTTTTCTTCCTGGCCACCACCGCCGCCGAGCGTCGCCCTCACGTGGCACCGACCTACCTCGCTCGTCACCAAGCCTCTTGAGCCATGCCCTAGCTACCCTGAGGTCCCCTCTAGCTGATCCTGCCCTTGGTCAAGCTTGAGCACCGCCTGTAGCTCTCCCAGCTGCCTCTCCTGCTCCCGAGTCGCTGCCAAGCGAGCCTAGGCTATCGGCCATTTCCTCAAGCTAGCTCACTGATCGGTGGACCCCACTGATAGTCTCGCTCTCACAGTTGAGTCTTTGCCACGAAGCTCCCACCTATCAACCACATGAAAGTCTAATTAAAACTCGGTTTAATCAATGTGAATATGACATTTGGGCCCCGATCGATTTAAACATTAAAGCAAACTAGAATATATGATTGAGTCGCTGACACATGGGCCTCATATGTCAATGACTAAGAAATAACTGGAAAACCTTGAGAATACCCAAAAAATGAGAAAAATAATTTTCTCTATTGTGAAGGCGATTTTCCATTTTTCTATGAATTTCAAACTTGAGCCAATTCAAACTTTAGTAACTTTTGCATTTTAAGTCCAAATCAAGTCAAATAAATTTATAAATTCATATAAAATCATAAGAATAAATAGTATCCAAAAATATTTAATTTTGTATCTCTATTCAAAATATTTGAATTTTTATCTAAATAAAGCTAATATGGTCATTATATGAAATGAGTAAACCCTAACTACAAAAATTATGAAATAAATTTATAAAATTTGTGAGACTATAAGTAGCTCAAATATACAAAGATATTTAGATTTGGACATAATTTGAATCAAATTTGTAAGTAGGTTACTTTCCAATGAATTACAAATTCATATAGCTATGATTAGTACAATTAAATTTAAAATTTAGTAAAACCAATTTATAGGCCTTGTTAAAACTGTAATCTCCCTGTATATGCAAAAACATTTAAAATTGAGCTCAATCTACACAAAAATTCATAAATGATTTGATTCTTAATACATGTAAGATACAAATATGAATGATTATTACAAATAAACTTAAATAATGAGAAATCAGTCCTCAAGATATTTTTATCATCAAAACCTTCTATTTTAATTTATTTTGAACTTGGTGTTCTTTGACTTCTTTTTACCTCTTCTTGTTATTGCTTTACATTAATCACGTATACATACCGACGTTCGCGACACCACCACTATCAACCTTGACCCTAAGTCAGTTCGTGAATCAACTGAGCAAGGCAAGAAGCCCTTTTGACCATATTGATCTCATTATTTCAATTAAGTTATGTTGTTTTGTCAAAACTACTATGCAAGCACGTATTTTTATTAAGTTCATTATATTGTGGTACTTGTGGTTATAATCTTATCTCATAGAACTTTTTTAATAAATATTAAATTGCCAACTTTGATAACTCTAGAATAAAATAGACAATATATAATTTCAACTTGGGTATATACGATTACATAATCATCTTGCTTAGCCATGCTTTAGCAATAGAATATTGAATAAAGAGACATGTTGATCTTTATAATTTAAAAAGGTTGGATATGATTAAAGGTTGCTGATACTTTGGTAAAAAAATGAAAATATAACTATGATTTCGACAAGAGCGAGTATTGGCAATAGCCGGATGTGCATGTAACTTGCATGTTGATAGGGGGAGATTATCGTCCGGGTCAGATTAAGAACAGAACATAGTGTTGTATAATCCGAGTATAAAAGTACAATCACAAGTGCTAGTATGTGATGGCCTTAACCTATTAAGTTACTTATAATTAACTTTGCACATTAGAAGGCTGAAATAGTATGGGCTTTCTAAGACGGATTGCTCGTAGGGGTACGCACATAGATGTGTGGATGAAACACATACCAATACATCGGTGTACACCTTGCTATTGTGAGAAGTGCAGACTCAACAGGGATGGATTGTTGAGAGTACAATGATTGTACAAATATCTTATACTGTCATAGTAAGAGTTTGTCGTCACCGAGCTGGTACAAAGTTAGGTCTAGGTAATGTAATAGTTATGTTATGATTTCTCTGCTGCACACCGAAGGAAGTGTATGAATAGCCTAGCAAAAAGAGTTGGCCATTTCTTTTGAGTAAAGTTGTACACTTCTATAGAGTCTAAAACTTTTCGAAAAACATTCCCGCGATTGTGAGAGACTTGGTGCACTAACACTAGTTAAATGTTTTGGCATTTTTAAAAAGTGTGAATTGGAAATATTTGTTGGAAAGTCTTTATTTCATATTTTTTGCCAGGGATTTGCGAAGGATGATTCGGTACTCACAATCATGGAGGATTATGAGTTACTACAATTGCACTATGTTTACCTATTATTTACATATCAGTCAAATTTGCTCTTATAAATTCCATTTGCAGATTATCATTGGATATTCATGCACAACTTAGCTTTATGTAAAATAACCATAGTAGCCTTTTTCATTGACATAGCCTACATTTATTATATATTTATGATACACTACAAGTCTTATTGAGTATACAAGTACTCTAACTTGCTTAATTTGTTGGTTCAGTAAATGAAGAAAGTGAGTACCCAAAAGACATATATCATAACACAAGATATGGGGAATATAATCACGAATTTCTCTAAGGTTTTACCTCATCAATTTCCTGTGGTGTTTTGGGTAAAAGGCATACTACAAGACATATATTTCCATTGTAGTTTATTTTGGCTTATAAGACTATTGTATAAACAGCTTCCGCTATTATATGTAATATATTGTGTCCCCATTCGGATTAGCTTTTGCTTAAAAAAGCTGATTTTTTGCCGAATAGTAGGATTATGGATAGCTTCTCCAACAATCAAAATAACCCTTTACACATAAAATCAGAAGCGGCTTGGATCCTGATTCTGGTGATCCCCCCGCTTCTTCCCCCACTCTGCCAGGTCATCCGCCGCCACCGCCCACTCTGCCCCTTCACACAGCCCCAAGTCGCCGCCCACGCTCCTCCATCGGCCCTCTGTTTGCACCTCTATCGGCTCAACGCCCCTCCATCCACAACTCCATCGCCCGATCCACTCCGTTCGCGCCTTCGCCCCTTTTCGTTCTCCACCCGACCCCTCCATCTACCCCTTCACCGGCTCGACGCCCCTCCATCTGTGCCTCCACCGCCAGAGCCCCTCTGTCTGTGCCTCCATCGGCCTGAGCCCGTCCACCACCCTCCACCCGAGCATAATAAGAACCAGCCCAATTAGTATTGTCGAATGATCAGGATTCTCCGGCTAGCAGGTTCTTTAGGCGACCGCTTCTTCATACAGCTGGCTATAATCCAAATTCGGACAATCAGAAGTTGTCCCGAATTGGGCCTGTGTATGGATGTGATTATCAATGTTGTAAATATGTGTGCTAGTTACTGATCATAGGACTAGTACTGTATGCACATAGAACCTTCTTTTGTTTAAAGGAGGGTTCTCACATAAGAAATAGTCAAATCTAAAACATGCAGTTTTGTGATACAAATTCTCCTAAAATCTGTAGTTTTGTGAAATAGGAGTTAAAACTTGTAGTTTTCTGATAGTTTATACAAGAAACTTGTAGTTTTATAAAATTTACTCAAATAAAAATAATAAAAATTTAGAATAAAAATAAAAGGTTTTTAATGTCAAACTAAGTGAAAAATAGAAATTTTAGTTTTATTAATAATTAAAATTCAGAATATGTTAATTGAGAAAATGTATATATTTATTAGGAATCAAAATATATTTTATAATAAAATTCGATTACATATGGTTTAAAGTCAATAAGAAAAAAAGGAATATGCTAAAAATTCTCATAAGAAAGAAAACATTCGTGATCCTCTATTTGGTGAACCTCCATGAGATGGAGATATTGACAGGGTTACACGTCAATGAGTGTTCACTCGGCTATACAAGCATAAGTATAAGCTATGTGTATGCATGATGAGCACGTAGCATAGATAAATATTGCAATAATGAAGAAAAGAAATGATGATAATATAAATAAAAAATGTTATGTTACACTATGTTTATTGTATTGCTATGCAAGTATATGGTCACATATGACAAGTATGAAAAGTGTTACGTAATGCTATGTTTACTGCTGGCTATATAATATTAAAATATTATAAATAGAGTAACGCAACAATCCATTTTCAAAAAAGAACATTAATATATATTTTATCAAGTCATTTAAACATAATTTAAGGATGATGTATGTGTAAGTGCGGCTAGTTTTCTTAAAAAACATACAAGCCGCTTAATGTGTGCATAGGTTATAGGTATATACATACGTACTCCCTGGTCCACGTATTGTACGTGACATCGTACGGAATATACAGATACGTACGGCGCGTTTCAAAGTACGTAGCATCCTCTCGATCTCTCTGATAAATTAATTTCATTTTGCATATATATGTAGCTAATTAGGTCGCTGTTGTGGTTAGCGGCCACTGACCTACCGATCTGCTTGCCGCAGCGACAGAGCAAATATGGTCAGCAAGACAGCAACTAATTAACTAATCCCAAATAATATTCATTACATTTTTGAACAATTCTATAGATTACATTGTACTAGTTCATATCTTTCACAAACTGTTCATGGAATGGATATATCAGAAATGATATGTGAATTAAAAAATTCATATTTTGTTTCAGTTTTTTAGATCAACAGGACATCTAAACAGATGCCCCAGTTTCATTACTGAAACTGAATCACAAAAGCGTTTAGCAAACATTTACGAAACATCACTCACCACACCAACCAACCCAAAACCTCAAAACATCTCCAGATCACTCACAGCAACCAACTGACGTTCGCACAAAATGGTAGAAACAAAAAAAAAACGATCACATCAACAACCACTTTCCAGCCACCAGCCAGGAAACAAAACAAACCAACTCTCTCTGCGACTTCAAGACTCCAGATCACCTATTAATCAATCAAAGAACTGATATATAGGGCGCGGATTTTCTGCTCCTGGTTGTTACTTTCTTCCTGGGATCCATCAATCATCATATTTGTATCCTTAGAAGCGAAGTCCCCAACTCTAACAAGAGAGGCGCTCGCAGCTTTATCTCCAGCCACCTGCAAAATTGCTCCATCTTGTTCATCATACCTTCTGTAGACAACGGCATCCAGTCTTTCAGCGAAACAAGCATCCTTCTCCAAACTGTTTTCACACTTATCCAACACTGGCAACGAAAAATCAGGTTATTTCTAACATTCCATAAACTCCAAAATACAGTAGCGCAAATTGTATTCAAAGCAGCATTTTTCTTATTACTTATCCAATATCGAGCCACAGATTCATAGTTATAACCAATATTTAACTCAAAAAAATCGCTAATCAGGTTCCAAACACTTTTTGCCACAACACACTCAAAGAACAGATGCAAAACCGTTTCTGGTTCATCACAAAAACAACAACAAGAACCCTTGTTCAGACCTCTTTTCAGCAGATTATCTTTGGTCATAATTTTGTTATGAGAAAGAAGCCAAAGGAAAAAGTGAATTTTGGGAGGAACACATAAACTCCACACCGCCGGAATAAACACTGGCATCACACCTCTAAAATTTATGACAGCATAAAGAGATTTAACTGAGTAGACGCCATTACTATTATACTGCCAGACTAAAACATCCTCATCGTTATTAAGATTTAAAGTATTCGCCACTTCAACCAACTCAAACCAACGGATCATCATATTATCACAAAAAGTCCTACGAAATGAGCACTTAACATTATTACCATCCCAAATTTCAGCAATGGTAGCATTTTTCTCATTAACTAAAACATAAAGATCCCAAAATTGAACGGCCAAACACGAATTACCGAACCATATGTCCTCCCAAAACCTAACTTTAATTCCATTACCCACCAACCATTTATATCCGAACTTGGTCGCTTGCATTGCCCACACAACCCCCTTCCAAAAGACCGATGCATGTTTAGTATCAGAGAGGAAGATATTGGGGTTTTCAGTTTTATACTTAAGCTTGATCAACTTCTTCCAAATTCTATCTTCTGCAACACAAAACCTTTGAATCCAAGAGGCAAGGAGACACATATTCAAATCTTTTAGATTAGGAACTCCCAGACCCCCATACTCTTTTTTCATACACAATAGATGCCAACTCGCTAAATGTAATTTATTATGACCTTCATAATCATTCCACAGACAGCTCGCCATATGAGAATTGATAAGATTTAACGCCCATTTAGGAAATTTAAAGAAAGACAGTAAGTAAATTGGAATGCTAGCTAAGCAGGATTTGATAAGAATCAACCTCCCACTATAAGAGAGGAGTTTACCTCTCCAACCCGCAATACGTTTTAAAATTTTATCTATCAGAGGCTGGAAATCCTCCCTCTTAATTTTATCATAATGCAAGGGTATACCAAGATACTTAATAGGGAAACCACCAACTTTGCAACAAAAGATGTTAGCATATTTACTAATCTCCTCAACATCACAGCCAATAGCAATCAATTCACTTTTATGAAAATTAATCCTCATCCCAGACATCTGCTCGAAACAAATAAGAAGCCATTTAAGATGCAAAGCATAATTCTCGTTATTTTTTAAGAACAGAATAGACCTGTATATTAATTCTCGTTATTTTGTTTCAGTTTAGACCTGTATACTACTGCGGTGCATGCATACATTCGTCACACACAGCAGCTGCAAATCAGTAGCACAGACGACAGATAGAACGTATATGTTTGATCCGATTTGCTAAACATATATAGCATCATCCATCTATATCCCAAAATCAAAAAGTTTACGGTCATAGAGTCAACATCAGGACCAGTCTGATCACGAACAAACATAAAGCTGCATCCTCATGACGTGCCTGAAGATTCCATAAAGATCAATCGTCTAATTCCTTCAGGAAAAAAATCTTCTGATGCATACATATATATACATCATAATTGTGGTCCTACGGTATGAATAATGTGTTGAAAAGTAATCAAAACTTGCCAAAACTGTTGATGCTTTCACACATAGCTGGTTAGTTAAATCTTAACCTTCAAAACTTGATCCAAGGGTCCAGATTAGATTTTAGCATGTTAGCACTGAAATCATCTTTAACACTAGATATGTTCCCTATATATATATATATATATGTCACTGTATGCTATTGTGCTCTTCCTTATATTTGTGTGTGTGTTTTTATGATCTAGACCAAAACCAATGTCACGAAAGGAAGCAAAGCAAAGGCTGTTGATTGAGGGAAAAATTAGTCCAGCGATACTCAATTCGTTGACATTTAGTGATGTGTCTATGATATATGGGTCCATCTGAGTCTATGATAGTGGATCAGAGTGTCATAAAGTGAACCATAAATTTTAAAGAGTGTCAGTGGCGCCAATCTCCGTTGATTGAGAGGTGACCGCGCGATCGATCGGAAAAGCAAGCCATGGTCCTGGCCTTGCTGCTATGCCATCTTCTATGACCATAAAGCTAGCAGAAACTTCACTGCATGCTGTACCCTTGACTCTTGTATAGCGAGCTCTACCTAATATCGTGTAATTAGGGAATAATCCAGAGGCGAGAACGTACGTGATGTAATGCATATGAGCCATTACATAGCGCCTGGGAATGGCGTGAGCTGAGCCCATCCACGCGTCAGCCTTGGCTTTTTTGCGAAAAGACCCTCGTGTTTCTCCAAATTACGGATAGGTCCCTCAAAATTACGGATAGATCCTTCGCGATTTTTTATGAGGGGAAGATTTTTATTTTTTTTTTCTCGTTCGGTCCCTCGTGTGGTACTTTACAGAAAAAACCCTCGTTAAATTCAAATCGCGGACATGCCCTTTTCTAATTTTTCAGGATAGCGGATAGGTCCAAAAACGTAACAAATAGGTCTCGCTCCTTACGTCTAGGTCCTTTCTCCGTTTTTCGTGGAAAAAATGTTTTCGTCACCAGAAATATGTGTGCATCTCTAAGAAGGTTGTCATCACGTCTAGGTCCTTTCTCCGTTTAGCCCGGAAAAAATGTTTTCATCGCCAGAAATATGTGTGCAACTCAAAAAAAGTTGTCGTCACTAATAATTTTTCGCCCTTTTCCTTCTATACTATTTTCCCACCTCATTTTTCCACCTCGGTCTCCGATATTTCCCTAATAATTCGTCGAAAGAGATATTCCTACAGTTGTGTGCATCTCTAAGAAGGTTGTCATCACGTCTAGATCCTTTCTCCATTTTGCCCGGAAAAAAATATTTTCGCTACCAGAAATATGTATGCAACTCAAAAAAGGTTGTCGTCACTAATAATTCTTTGCCCTTTTCCCTCTAGACTGTTTTCCCACCTCGCTTTTCCACCTCGGTCTCCGATATTTCCCAAATAATTCGTCGAAGGAGATATTTCTACAACTCTAACTCTTTATTTTTTACCAGTAACTTCGGTTTCATCTGCTTTTCCGGCGGTGATAAATATGTTGAAAATCGCGTTATGCTGCTTCTTCCGATTTTTTCCCCAAGACACACAACACGTATGCAGCGATGCCGACGCTACCATGCCTAGTTATACATATGCTCCTTCGTACCCTTGTAGAGTCACATACTACTCAATATACATGTACAAATGAATGATGCATGGTAAAAGACTATACGATAATACTAGTTCAATGCAATAATATGGCTACACCCTTTATAGCCGGTGGAATTCAGCCCTAACCAAGCCATCCACCTGTCACCTTTTGTATTTTGCGAAAAAGCCCCTCCGTTCCTTCAAATTACGGATAGGTACTTACGGATTACAAATAGGTCCTTCGCGATTTTTTGTGAGACGAAGATTATTTTTTTCTTCGCATTTGGGTCCCTAGCGCGGTATTTTACGGGAAAACCTCCCGTTATGTTCAAATCGCGAACAAGTTCTTTTCTAATTTTTGCAAGATAGCGAACAGGTCCAAAAAAATAGCAAACAGGTCCCTGCTTCTTACGTTTAGGTCCTTTCTCTGTTTTTCCCAAAAAAAATGTTTTCTTCGCCAAAAAAACCCGAAAAAAATATTTTCGTCACCCAAAAAACCCGAAAAAAATGTTTTCGTCACCAAAAAAACGTAGATTCGTCGAAGGTTTATAGCAGCTTATGGATTTGCTAACGGGTCATAACCGTGGGTTTTTTTTTTAAAAAAATGTAGATTCGTCCGAAGATTTATAGCGACCCATATATTCGCCGGCGGGTCCTAACGATCCATTTTTTTTAACAAACACAAAAAACCAAAAAACGAAAAAACCAGATTCGTCGAAGGTTTATAGCGGTTCATGGATTCGCCCACGAGTCTGAGCAACCTTTTAAAAAAGGAAATACATAAAAAAAACGGTCGCGCTTTTCTTTTAAAAAAACAAAAAAAACGCAGATTCAACCGCAATTTTCTAAATAAAACACGCATCGACAAAAAAAACACGGATTCGTCGAAGATTTATAACAACTTGTGTATTTGCCAACGGGTCATAACCGTGGTTTTTTTTTAAAAAAAAAAGTAGATTCATCCAAAGATTTATAGTGACCCGTAGATTCGCCGGCGGATCCTAACGACTCATTTTATTTAACAAACACAAAAAAAAACACGGATTCAACCGCAATTTTCTAAATAAAACACGCATCGACAAAAAAAACACGGATTAAATCGAAGGTTTATAACAACTTATGGATTTACCAACGGGTCATAACCACGTTTTTTAAAAAACGAGATTCATCCGAAATTTATAGCGACCCATAGATTCGCTTACGGGTCCTAACAACCCATTTTTTTTAACAAACACAAAAAACAAAAAAACGATCAAATATCCCGAAATGCGTAAAAAAACAACCACGGTTTTCTAAAAAAACACAGATTCGTTGAAGGTTTATAGTAACCCGTAAATTAAACGCGGCTTCATCGAAGGTTTGTAATATTCCATGGATTCGCCAGCGAGTCCTACCGACCCATTTTATTTAAAAAATGCGGAAATCAAAAATTTGACAAATTTTATCAGACGACGGGTTGTAACCGCGGTTTTCTAAAAAAATATAGATTCCTTGAAGGTTTATAGCTAACAACCTGTTTTTTTAAACAAATATGAAAACCGAAAATACGACCCCCATGGATTTGCCGACGGGTCCTATTGACTCTACTGATCTGCAGCAACAGAAGCGCTATTATTGCTAGTCTATCTTTATAGCGCTGAGCATTAGAGGCCTTCCAGACATGCCACATCAGCACATTTACGAAAAGGTCCTCAGGGAAATGTGAAATTGCGTTTAGATCCTCCGCTCAGTTTTTTAATAAAATAGACCCAAAAAATTTAAAATTACATTTAGGTCCTCTTAGTGGTTTTTAGCGGAACGGATCTCGGAAAAAAATAGATTACTTTAGGTCCCTCTGCGGTTTACGTTTAGCTTCTCTCAGCGGTTTTTAGAGAAGCGGGCTCAGAAACAAAAATTTGTCTCGAAAAAAACACAGATTCGTCGAAGGTTTATAGCAGCCCACGGATTCACCGACGGGTCCTAGCGACATTTTTAAAAAAAACACGAAAACAAAAAATACATAAAAAAAAGGCAGCCACGATTTTCTAAAAAAAACACAGATTCGTCGAAGCTTTATAACAGCCTGTAGATTCACCGATGAGTCCTAACCGCGGTTTTTACAAAAAAAACACAGATTCATCGAAGGTTTATAGTAGCCCATTGATTCGTTGGCGAGTCCTAACTACCTATTTTAAAAAAAATACGAAAATTGAAAATACGGCCAAATTTCTCAGACTACGTAAAAAAAACAGCTACGGTTTTTTCAAAAAAAAAACGACAGATTCATAAAGGTTTATAGCAGCTCATAGATTCACCGACGGGTCCTAACGACCTATTTTTTTTAAAAAAAAATATGAAAACCGAAAATATGACCAAATTTCTCAAATTTTATACGTAGCATCGTCGTGCACGACGCAGCGTAGCTCGTTACCTTAGCTAGTTATATATCAATTCTCATGTAATCTATCTATATAGGGGCCATTCTGAAAAGTCAACAATGTTGTAGGAGTGATAATTTTCTAATCTGCAGCTTTATGACATTCTCTTCAGTACTGTTACATTTGACGCTGAACCAAACACTAGAAGGATGATGCCTAATAAACTTTTTTCCCCTTAGATCTGGTGAACCCCATGGTAAAACTTAACTGAGCAATAATTTCAGTGCACAAGCTAGTCAGCATATGATCAATGATATATCTAGTTGGGCTAGTTAGCTAGCTTCATCGGTCAGAATCAGGAAGTGTGTGGATCTTGCCTGGTGTGGCTGGGTGTGTTTTCACAGGTATGGGCTTGCAGGTTTGTAGCACTGCAGCAGCAGGAGGCAGGAAGGCACATGCAGTGTGATGCTCATGATGCAGGACCGGCTCCTCCTACTCTCCTGCCCTCTGGGTTAACCAGCTGTCCTGCCTTGGTCTTTACCCTGCAGTATAGTCTCAAACTAGATAATTCTGAGCGGCGTAATACGCCGCATGCGCTGTGTTTTTTCGTAGAAATTTTTTGTTTTTTCGCGGTGTTTTTTTAAAATCATCGAGGAAACGCGCTAAACGGTTAAAAGGATATAAATGCATTCACGCTTTGCTTAAATCGAAATGTTTTTGTGAAAAATAGTCGAATGATCCAAACGGCACCACGCTTTTTTTGTTATTTTTTCGGATCTATTTAGGCACCTTCCATGAAAGACCGTGATTTTTTCGAACGAAACTCCTTTTCGCAAAAACCACGCCAAGGACCTATACGTAATTACAATTTTTGAAAGAAATAAAACGCATAAAAAAACTTTTGAGCGAGCGGCACGGCCGAAAGCCGAAGCCCATGCGACTCAAACACGCCAAAGACTTTTAATCTTTCAAGAAATAATGATCCAAACGGCACTATGTTTTTTTGTTATTTTTTTAGTATCTATTTAGGCACCTTCCATGAAAGACCCGTGATTTTTCTAAACCGAAGCTCCTTTTCGCAAAAAACCACCAAGGACCTATATGTAATTACAATTTTTGAAAGAAATAAAACGCAAAAAAAACTTTTGAGTTGATTTGCCGCACGGCCGGCCGAAGCCGAGCCAACGACTTTCGCTCAAACGCCAAAGACTCGCAATCTTTCAAGAAATAGGAAAGGAGGTATTCTCAATATCTAAGCGATCAATTTCCTGGACTTCTCTCTGTTTTTCTTTCAAAAATAGATCCCTTCTAAATAGAAGTGTAAATTTAGTCCTTCTCTACCACGGAAGTCACCTTCCACACTCTCATATCATGGAAATGCCTCCCGCGCACCCCCTACAAGGCACCTGGGCTCTAGCTTGCGCACACGGTCTTCGCTTTCACACACCACGGCCGCAGAAACTCACTCTTGCGCTAGCGTGCCGTGAGAGCTCTGCATCCTTCCGTGCCTCCGGAGCGCGGCAGGCGCCTGATCCCACACCTCCCGCGCTACCCCTCCATAGCACCTTCTGCGGTCGAGGAGGAGGGTTAGATTTAAAAAAAGAATTCATAAAAGATCTATTTTTTAAAAAAAAGATACAAAGGAGCTAGAAAAATAACCGCTTACCCAATGTCCGTTGCAGCATTGCTACTGTGCACCACCATGCACATGCATGGTGCATGGACAGAGGACAATAGAATATCAAACCTGCGTACACATAGATATGCTTGCTTCTACTCTTACAAGTTGGAGTGAGTAGTAATGGATCAATACGTACGATTATAGTTAACTTCTGCGTACAGTTCGACGCATGCTTACATGCATGCATGGAATGGAAGCTAGATGCTGCATGTAAGCATTAATTGCGACTAGTGTAATGGAATATGTATTGACCAAGTCATGCATGCTGTATGAATATGATCAACGCAACTGAATTTCTTTGAGGATCGACGTAGGAAGGAATGTCATGTCCATAAATCCCATATATAAGACACAGTTCGCAACTTAGAAATTAGGGTACCAACAGACTGCATGCCGTACGAATATACGGTCAGTGGTACTGAATTTCTTTTCCCCATTCCTTTGCAGGTATAATTTCATCATGTCAACAAGGGATCCTTACATACCGGCCGGTTCACTTTGTACATCGTCAAGTCTCAAACTGCATATACTGTCCACAGATATATGCAAACTTATGATATGAATGATATAGTTACACATATTGACAAGAACGAAAAAAAAGGCCAAAGTTAAATCCATTCCCCCGTCACAACAGAATCGATCCATTCATATCTACATAAAAGCAGCACTTCAGACGTCACAGCCTAATGCATCACTACCACTACTAAACTACACAGCAGGTGCATTGCATGCACGTACAGCGAAATCTGCACAAATTTGAATCACGAAAAAAAAATCAAATTAAGGTGAAGTTATTACACACTAGTGCAAAGGCATGCAGCACCTAGCTAGCTAGATAAATCGCATGCAGCACCGATATCACATCTGCATCAGGCTGTCGTAATTATAGTTCTCCTCCAGCGCTAGATCCATCAGAACGCCACCTGCGCACTGATCGCCGCCTTGATCTTTCGATCCCGCCGCAGCCGCCGCCCCGACGACGGCGCCGCCGCCGTCGAGGTGCTGGTTGAAATCGAAGATGCTGTTGTAGTTTAGCAGCTCCATGTTGGGGAAGCCGTTCAGATGCGAGCCGACCCCGCCGTGGTGATGATCGGAAGACGGCAGCTGGTAATGGTGGCCGCCAAAGGAGGGCAACGTAGGCGAGTAGTCCGGATCATGAGACGAGGAGTTGACGTTGCTTCCCTTAACGGTAGCGGCACCGCGAGTAGCCATGAAGATCTCCTGCTCGTTGTCCATGGCGGATTCCACCGTGTCTGCCTTCTTCTTGTGGAAAACTCTGCACAGCACCCAGTCCTCCTGTACACAAAAGCATATTAATTAGCGTTTTTCTCTAGCATTTGATCCCTCACTAAGAGAGGATTTTATTGGTATACACTCGAAAGGTAGTAACACATACACAACAACAACAACAAAAATCAACCTGTATATATATATATACGTACGTACCTTGGGTGGGGTTTGAGGGTTCTCGATGCGGAACTCGTGCATGACCCAGCTGGTCTTGATGCCGTTGGGGGCGCGGCCGAGGTAGAAGACGAGGGTCTTGCGCATGCCGACGATGGCGCGGTCGGCCTGCTTGGGGTTGTGGATGGTGCGGTCCTTGCCGGTGGCCTTCCAGTACCCCGACTTGGTGGCACGGTTCGTGCGGTGGCCCGTCGCGTACTTGCGGTCGCGGAAGCTGAAGAAGTACCACTCGTTCGTGCTCAGCTTCGCAACGTCTACCATGGCATGCACACACACTCAACAATTAGCAACAAATTAAAGCTGTAACTAGTCAATCGTCACTAGAAGTATCAATGTAGGGGGTATATGTTAATTGCGTGCGTACACAAACGTATATATATGCTTGCTGTTAATTGTACAATTAAGACCGATCGATCGATGATGTAGATTTGTAGACACAGGAGAGGCGAAATTAATAAGCATGAACTTACTGTCGCATATGTACAAGCACTTCATTTCAACAGTCTATATAGCGAGATATATAGATAGCTAGTAATTATTCGGGAATTTCGAAGCATCAGGGGATATAATATGTCCTCACAAAGAACAAGAGAGAGAAACAACAATCAGGGAATATTAACTGATTGCAAATATTACAAAAATGTCTTGAGTACAATTTTTTATTATTATCATCGTCATCATTGTCGTCGTATATTAGTTCCAACCAAGATTTTCAATATCAGGGAAATTTCGATGCACCAGGGGAATTAAATGAGGGAAAATTCAGTCACACCCAGATCAAGAAAATGTTTATACGAAATGCCATGTAGCTTGTTCCTTTTCTCGATTTCATCCAAAATATCATAATATTTTTGGATATATATTGCACATTTACCATAGATTAATTTTATAAACTTAATATATAACACTTATCCACTAAGAATCAAAAAGGAAACTTGTTTTAGAAGCAACACTGTTGTAGGCAATATATATAGCAGATCATATGCATATATGAATATGATCCGAGCTTTTTTAATTAATTAACGAGGAAAAAATACAAACCTAATTGGAGCCACTAAAACGTGGTTGCGTGCTTAATTAATCATTCCATGGAATAGAGTCGAATTAATTAAGCTAGATAGCTTGCTGGAGAGGGACTAACTAGGATTAACTAATTAACCAACCTGGAAGTTCCCACGGCTCCTGGGTGTGCAGATCCACCTCGACCATGGTGCCGCCGGCTCCGGCGAAGCGCTCGTTCACCACCTTGTTGCGCAGGTAGTGCCACACCAGCTCCTCGTCGCTCGGGTAGAACCGGAACCCCGGCGGAAGAGTCAGCTCGATGTCCCTCAGACCCATATATGGCTATATAATCTCCTCTGCTCAATCTAGATGTCTGTGTGTGTGTGTGTAATTAATTTGTACTGAGATATATATGGATGAGATATACGTGACTAGCTAGCTATATGTACGAGAGGAGAAGAGAGAGATCGATGAAGTCAGGATCGATTAGCTAGAAGCCTAGAACGTATCTATGCTGCTGCAGCTTGAGTTTGTGTGACCTTGGAATGGCAGGCAGGAAGGAAATATATAGAGCTTGGTGCCGGATTAATAATATGTAGAGAGAAGTGTAGGCGAGCAAGCAACAAGGAGGGGTGGTACTAGTAGAGGGAGAGAGGCCGGGCAGGAAGCTTTCTATCTAAATCCATCTATAGCTAGCTTGATCATTCAATCTCTATCTGTGTACGTACGTCGGTGTGACCTGATGAGGAGGGCCGGAGAGCAATGGCTGGCTGGCTATTTACAAAGCGGCAATAGTGCTATCTGTTGATTCTCTCTTGCTTGGTTTCCCTCGCTGCTCCTGTCACCTCACCGGCGCAGGCGGGGGAGGGAGGCGGTGGAGGGGAGGACGCATGCGCGCCTGTCGCATTCGCAGCAGCGCCTTTAATTTCCCTAGATCCACGATGCTTGCGCAGCAAGAACTCGAGAGCTAGCTAGGTAGAGATCAGGAGAGGAGGAAGAGCTGTAGCTAGGTATTGAGGAAAGGAGAAGAGGAGGAGGAGGAGATCCACGCTCACAAGAAACTACTTGGGCTAGAAACCCCAACCCCAACCCCACTTTGATGTGCACTAGCTACATGTATGTGCATATATGCAGCAGCAACAGCTACATATATGGCTCTGTCAATAGAGACACATTTAGCAATAGGGTTGCCTTTGCCAGCCCAATGCATATCAATCATGATATGACCAGTCTTGTTAATCGATCCATATCTATTCTAGATCTCCTGCCATGTATGTCACTGGCTAGTTAAATTTGCTTAGAAGTAAGTGCATGTGTTTGTACAGATACATACATGGCACTGATTAGTATGGTAATTAAGCAAGCAAACAAAAATATCAGGCTTGGGCAGGGAGAGTTAATGGGGATTAATTACCAACAGTGTAACTTAAGCAAGGTATCTAGATTGCTAAGTAATCAAGGAGAGGCTATATATATATATATATACTAGCTGACGACCGCCTTCATTTCTACTCGTTTTGATATCATGATTCCCTCTCCTGTACACTGTTGTTCTTTCAGTGTGTGACGATATACGAAAGATCTACGGACTTGGCGTCTTCTGATAAAAGGGCAAAGAAATAATTCGTTTCGGAAAAAATAGAGCAAATTAAGAAAATAGAGAGGAAAAAAAAGGGAAAGTGCGTAGGAGAAATTGTCTTCTTCTCAAAGAGAAAGGG
The DNA here is from genome assembly GCA_036346375.1 of Guadua angustifolia. Classification (NCBI taxonomy): domain Eukaryota; kingdom Viridiplantae; phylum Streptophyta; class Magnoliopsida; order Poales; family Poaceae; genus Guadua; species Guadua angustifolia. The sequence continues at coordinate 61,163 of JAYEVE010000278.1, forward strand.
GAGGAGAAAGAATCAAGAAGGTACATGTCCAAAGGAACTGAGATGTCAGCAATAATTTCAGTTCAGCCTGCATCGTTCTATACAATGAAGCGGATAGCGATATGACGACGGCAAACGATCACTGGTGATTAATTACTCGTACTAATTAATCACTGTGTGTATATGTGTTCATGATCAATTCAGTCACCCGTTGGATTGCGAGGTGCAATCAAGTTTTGTATAAATGTATTAGTTGCCCCTGTACACATGTGCTTGAATTGTTGTGTGCCCGCTCGCGTATAAAAGGGAAGAGAGGTGTTTTCATACCTTTTCTTTTGACAATTGTATAAATATTAAAGTATGAATGAATAGTAGATGATGATTATTTACCCTTTCGTTTACTTTAAGATTTATACAACTTGTATTGGAAGGGAATGCTGTATTGAAGCACTGCTTAAAGGGGAAAGATGTCAAAGTGCAACTGTACGCATACGTTCACTAGGGCACACGCAGTTATTCCAGAACAGTAGCGAGCGACATATCCGTCAGAGAGGGGGGCGTACAGGTACAGTACGCAGTACGTGTGTGTTAGCTAGTGATCATCAGCGTATATCATCGTAGTACCATACGTACATGCATATGGTTGTTGGAGCTTAATGATCATAAAAGTACTTTTTCCTCTATTTCCTCCGGCCATTCCATTCCCTGTGCAGGTAAATATAGTATATCCCTATCTAGGAAGAAAGAGGAATTAAAGCCGCGTGTCTAATCACTTCATATATATGCACATGCATGTACTATGTAAGGCGAGGTTTGATTTTCTGCGGTCTCCAAAATTTAGCTTTCATTTTTATTTTATGATATTTTGTTCATGACTGCATGATCATAACTATAAGAAAGTTTTTTAAATACGAATCCAACTGTATCACTTTTGATCATAAATCTAGCCGCATAGTTGCGTAAGTAAATACGCTAGTTTTGATCAACAATATATATATATTGTTGATCAAAACTAGCGTATTTACTTACGCAACTATGCGGCTAGATTTTATAATACAGTTGTCTTTGATATACCACTCTACTTGCTATAATTGAAATTCAATTGTATTTGTTATATAACTCTAATATCTATATATGATTAATCTGTACCATTATAATCTAGCCTCACTAAAATAAGTGGTGAAGATCATTATCTTTTCTTTCAATTAATGTGAGAACTTTTTAAAAAATTCTTTTTAGAATTATGGTGGGGTTTTCTCTCTCTTAAAACGAAGAAGGTGCCTTAAATATTATTGGTTATTTTTATTTATATAGATATACAAACTTTGAAACATGAATTACTGATCGATGGATGGACATAGGGAATTAAGTAGGCAAGAGTCGATGATAGGTCGGTGCAAAGTAGGTAGGCGCGTATATATACATGTATATATCGTAGGGCAGGATATCTGCATGATATATACTGTGCAAGTTACAGTTAATTAACTAATTGACCGAAGATATATAGATCAAGCTAGATTGATATATAAACATGCCGATGGCAGTTGGGATAACTAACTCGGAGAGATCAGTGATGTCATGCAGCGCCCCACAGCAAGGCAGAACGGAATTAAGTCTGCTTTCATTGGATTAGAAAAGTGGGAATTAATCATGGGGAATAATTAGCGTAAGCTAGAGTTGATATTTTTTTTCCTGACGATATGTGTAACATGTGTTGTGCATACACTGGCGGCTCTAGAAGGTGTCCAATCCCAATCACTCGAGACAGCGACACCTCTGCCTCTGCAAGAAGCTAGCGATAGACCACAAGCTAGTTAACGGGAGCTGTCCGATCCATCATGCACCCGGTCGATCCTGCCTGCGATTGTGGATTGCTCAGAAAAGATAAACCAGGGGACACAGAATCAGACGTCTCCAGCTTGCTGCAGTTGCAAGGGCCGGACGCAGGCTAAGTTTTTTTCTTTTGCAGAGTCTGAATTAAATCTTTGACATCTTGTCCAAAAAGGCAGGGGAAAAAAAAGGAAAAGAAGAAGACCAGTAGGTACTACATAAATACATCTTCTGACTTCCGACTGGTTCTGGATTCCGATGATGATGCAAACAAGAATTAAATGCAGCTGCTATAAATGATGTGAAAACATATATATATATATATATATATATATATATATATATATATATATATATATATATATATAAAGATTAAATTGCATTAAAATTAAAAAAGTATAAGAAAAAATAATATAGATATCTTTATTTAATTATCTCGAAAGGTGAGATATATACTTTGTGTGTGGAGAGTGACAATAAATGCATACGGTGAACTGCTGAACTGCATGTATGTACTATGATCTGTCTAATCTATTAGCTGTCTCGGTGGCCATGCTGAACTGCATGTATGTACTATGTTGGAAGATCTAGTCATGGGTGCCATCGATTGCACGCGGATAACTGAGGCGGCATCTAGCGGAGAAAGGCGCCTCTGAGCATTCTGCATGGAGTACTAGCGTAAGTATATGCCCATTGCCCGTGATCCAAAGTGTCAGTCTTCACGTCGACAGTATGTAGTTTTTTTTATAAAAAATGTTGGTGTAATTTCGGGACAATGGTTGGACAAAAATTTGATTTTTTATATAAACTTTGACTAAAATATGAATTTTTGGATAGAATTCAAATAAACCCCACCAAAATATAACTCAACAAGTGTATTTTAGAACCCACCAAAAGAACCGATTTTCGGTGAAATTCGAAAGGACCTTGGTTGGTGGTCACCTCATAGCTAGCATCCATTCTTGATGCTTCTACAACTTGCTAGGTAGATCTAGGGAATTGGGTCGGCCTTTTCTGGGTTAGCCCGAGGCCTGATAGGCAGGCACAGGCTAATATGCATGGCACGGGCATGACATGTGGCGGGCCGTGCTGAGCCTTAAAACAAGATACGATAGATGACACGGCATGCCGGTTGAACTGTGCTTGGACCGGTATGACACGACAGCGGCATAGGGAGGAAGAGGCCATCAGAGGAAGCCAGGACACCAAGGCTCAAGCACAGAGAATAGGTGAGTGGCTCGGACACTGTCAAGATCGAGGCGTTAGACACCAACCTACCAATGCAGACGATGTTGCGTGCAACAAAGGCAAGGAGGAGGAGGTAGGATTGGGTAGCCGGCAATTGCTTGGTAGTGGCGAGCGCGGAGATGTGGCCGAGGGTGTCGGCAAGGAGGCTCGACAGCACGGCGTTGAAGGTGTGCAATGTGTCATAGGCGAGGATGCACGCACCATGGTTGGGTCATGGTTAGGGCGGATGGCAGTAGCGAGAAGCACATCAACGAGGACGACGAGGGGCAAGGCCTCATTTATAGAGATGGGCGTGGAGAGGGAGGAGGCGAAAGCAGAGGGTAGGGTGAGGAGGAAGTGGTCGCAGAGCGGGTGGTCGGAGAGGAAGGAGAGAAGGGAGTTGAGGAAGAAGGAGAGGTGTTGCGAGAAGAAAGTAATCATCGATGAAAGAGAGGAAAAAGGGTCTGAGGTGGGAAGAGAGGTCATAGCAGGGGATGGAGGAGAGTGCGAGGTCAAGGAGGAGGAGGTGGAGCCATCGGTGGTGGCAAGGAGAGGAGAAGTCATCAAGGTGCTGCTCCCATTCCTACAACGAGAGGGAGGCAAGGAGGTGGGTGGGGGTTTGAGGGAGGGCTGTTGGTCCATTGCCAACGAGCGGAGAGAGAGAGGAGATGAGGGAGCATGGGGGTGGGAATGAATATGCTTTTTTAGGGGAAGATGGGAAGATGTGTCTGCCCACCTTGTTCTTTGTGCATTTATTTATCGAAATCCCACCACACGTAGCAGCAGATGAAGTAGTGCCAGTGCTCAAGATTTATGAGGATCGACAACACGAGTGGCTCGAGTAGCTCAGGTCCATTGAGGTGGCAGAGGAAGCACAACATGACGCAGATGTACTTGCCGATGGTCTCGAGGTAGAGGAGGAAGAGCTTTTGGATGGTGCGGTCCTTAGAGGGGAGGACATATCGTACGATGGTGATGAATAGGTGAGGAAGCATCTCACCGTTGAGGAGGAGAATGATGACGCACTTCATAGCGTTGACCTTGGTAGCGACGTCGCTGCCCTTGAGGTCACCCTTGATCTCAGCATATTCCTAGTCTCCGACATTGTTTTCACTGACGGTATGATCTATTTGGACATTGAGGAGTGGTATTATGCATTACTATAACTGTTCTCTTTTCTTTATTAGGGGAACCCTACTCTGGGGCATAGGGATTTTAATAAGATGGTAACTTTGTATATATACCCAATGAATAAAATAAAATTTAATTCTTTTCCTCAAATGATTATGTATACCAGATCCTCGTTGGCAATCGATGGTCGCTCCTCGTCCTTGGTGCCATCCATCGTGAGGGATCGACAGTAGTAACGTCCATAACTCCACACGTCCAACAAAACAAGACATGGACTGGCATTGCACGGCGGCGGCATGGCATGCCTGGGTTATGCCTAGACCTCATCGGAGATGAGTCGAGCCGGCACGGTACGTGTGAGATCATGTGATGAAAAATTGGCTGATTGATGAAAGTGGCATTGCTAAGTGATTTTAGTTATGGCATGTGTGGTGCTTGTGCATGTGCTATGGTGATATGATAATTATGCTGGTGATAGTATGATGGACTTTGCTTGATGCAATGCACTCATGTGAGTGGTTGCATGGACTGTTTTTGAGGTAAGTCGTGGACTTGTGCTCAAATGATCGTTTGATTATGCTAGGGATAGCGTAATGGTTTTGCTTAATGCAATGCAATCGTGTGAGTGGTTGCATGAATTAATCTTGAGTCAAGTCGTGGACTTGTGCTCGGACACGTTGTTTGTTACTTCATATGCAGGTGTTGCTCGAGGGCGAACGTGGTCGATGACGGGACCGAAACTAGGTTCATGGAGGAACCGAGGTTCGGACTAGGTTCGTGGAGGAATCGAGGTCTTGGTGGTCGAGGATGTCATGCGGGACGCTCGAGCTAGAGAACATGCACATGAAGGTCGGTTAGTCACGTATGCAAAGAAAGGGCTAATCATGCGTGCAAGGTTTTGGTTTTGGCCATGTTGGGCCAAGTAGAGATAGATACGAACTCTTTCCATGTTGGAAGTGGAGTTGTATTCAATCTCGTTATGTTTGTTCTGTATAAATAGGGGGAGGTGTCCCCTGTTTATTCCAGGGAGCAAGATTTTAGGGTTGTACTCTTTCGGTTGAGTACTGTAACCAGATCAGAAATAAAGATCCTTCTTGAATATTCAACGGCTGGTGATTTTTGTCTGGATCTTGGCTTCGACATAGTTGATCGATCGCTTGAAGTTTTGTTCATCACAGCAGTCACGAAGTTCATCACGGAGTTCGGTTTTTTGCAAAGGTATCATCTTGCGAAGGTAATATCTTTTGATCTGTAGATTCGATCGGATTGATTCTTGTTGGGTTTGATTCGTAATTGAATCTAGTTTCTACAGTTAAAATTTTACATCAATCCAACGGTTAGATCTTTGGTAATTTGTGGTCGGCCAGATTGCTAGCCTGGTCGCCCAACTGTTAGATCACTAATTGTTTTAGTCATCTTGCGAAAGTCATAACTTTAGATCCATAGATCCGATCGACCTGATTCCTTTTTTCACTTCAGAATTGAATCTAGTTTATATAGTTAAAATTTCACGTCAATCCAACGGTTAGATATTTGGGAATTATCGCCGCCTGATTGATGTCTTTCCGCCCGATCGCCGTGGTCGCCCGGATTCAGTCATTTTGTGAAGGATATAACTTTAGATCCGTAGATCCGATTGACCTAATTCTTTTTGTGTTAGCTGTGGAATTGAGTCTAGTTTCTACAGTTAAAATTTCACATCAATCCAACGGTTGGATCTCCAGGAATTTCAGTTTTTCTAAACTAGTCGCCCGGTTGATATCGTGGTCGCCCAACCTGCTCGCCTGCTCGTCCAAACTGGTCGCCCAAGTGTCCTACTGATCGTCCAAGTGTTCTACTGGTCGTCTGGACTGTTCTACTGGTCACCCAAATACCCAAACTGGTCGCCCAAGTGATTAGGGATGAAACTGATATCAAATTTCAACAAATTCGACATTTTTAAATAGATATATAACGATTTTGGTTTTCATTTTTAACACTTTAGCAAGCTCATTATAAAAATAAGATTATAAAATTAGATAAAAAATTACGCATTATTTGCTTCCCATAAATAAAAGGTGAAAAATATCCGAATCCGTGATCCCATTGATATCCTAATTTTGTTTCTATCATTTAAATAAATATATAATGAATTTGAGGTTCATTTTTATGAATTTGAATAAGCTCAACACCACATACAAGAATATGAATTCGGATAGAAAATTCTATATCCTATTTGTTTCCCATGAAGAACAAAGACAAAAAATTGATATCCAATTACTATCCGCTTTCATCCCTACAAGTGATCTAGCCTGCCCAGATTGGTCTATTGGTTCCCAACCGCATAAACGATTTCCAAGCAATTTGACTTTCAATTGGGGTGCTTGAAAAGTTCAAAAATTTGATTTTAGCTTCCGCGCAATCATTCACCCCCCTCTGATTGCTATATTAGTATATTTCGATCCTACAGTACGCCACAGCTCGAAGCCTGTTGGGCCCGTGCCGGAACGGCATGACCGACTCCCACGATTAAAGCTAGCTAGACTAGGATTAAATGCAAGGCTCCTATGCACAAGTCGGTAGAGTTCTTGTTGCCATATATGGGTGCCGGAAAACAAACAGTGCCATCAATGCATCCATCAATTAATTAAGTCAAGGTTGCGATTGATTTCTCACCAAGAACTCTAGAATCTCACTTAATTAACTCCTATGGTGCCAATTAAAACGCTGCAAGCCTTGAGTTGATTCTAATTCTACTTCTGGATGCAACTTGAATTTGTGAGCTGATCTCTCCTGTCGTTATCAGAATAGGGAGAAAGGAACAGGCCGCATATATGGAGGCCAATGGAGGAGGTATATAGGGTTCCTTAAGAATACTTGTACTACTACAAGCATTAGTGCATTGGTTTAGCATGCATGATACATACGGGCAATTAATTAAGCTTCTTAAATGGAACTGGCTCTTATCCCTTTCTTCTAAAAGAATGTAACGGACACAATCATGGGCTGATGGCGTTCCAGAGAGATATTTTTTCTTTTCTGCTGGAAAATTTCTTCTCTTGTTTATAGGAAGAGTGACGGCTCCGCACTCCATTTCTTCCACCAATTAATCCGCTCCTACAGATCAGACCCTACACTGGCTTTTCCAGTCCTAAGAAAGCGACTGAAACCAAAAGAGCACCCTAAATTCTCGCCTTTTTTTTCTACTTTTCTCAAGTAGTATATACATGTGATGTCTATGTGAACATTCCATTGATGAAGCATTGACTCACAAATCTGTTACTAGTGGTATTATATATATAATCCTGAGTCAGGGTTAGGGGTAAAGCAAAGTACATACGAATGCAGGAGCAGCACATGTGTAACCTTGTTGTCATCAATTTGCACATATATAGACTCCATCTAAATCAGACATGGCATTTCTGCAGAGAGCAATCGCTGTATGATTAATCCCATACTACCAGTATTATACAGACGGTGACATTGTGGAATTAATCAAGTTAGTTGCAGTGCAGAATCCGTACGTCTGCTTTTGTCGTGTATGTGTGGCAAAATTAATTCCTGCAAGTGCTTAATCAAGCTCTTCCCTCTACGGAAGAAAAACCTTGCTACCTGGCCGTTTTCCTACCAGCCATGCATGTCTATGCGCATAATACTGCTAGCTCCTGTCCCGATCCACCGTTTTGTTTAGCTGATTGAGTGGGCGCTGTCTCCTTACAGAAATGGCTTGTGCATGGACAGCATTACCTAGCTAGTAGTAGTAATAGTACAGTATGCATTGTGGAGTCATTTTCAATGCAGCCTAGCGATTAACGACGCCCTTTGCTACATGAATAATCCTCCCGAGAGATCATAATTTTCACTTGAAAATGACTAGGAAAAAGTTCATATAATACTGTAACATAGGATAACCACGCTAAATAAGTTTAGGTGAATGGTGAGTAAAGCTTAAAATGGCTTCTCCTCCTATTTGAAGTAGAGAGAGAGAGGGAGCCACAACCCAAAGCTTATGAGTTCTCTTATCATTGATCCAACTTGGTTTGGTCAGTGTGTTATTCTATATAGTAAAACCACTTATTTATCATACGACACGGGCAATTCTACCATGTTTTTTTTTTGATAAAGGATTAAAATCCGGTCTCTACAGTTGCACAGAACCGAGTTTACAAATATCACAGCCGAACACTGTAATGAAAAACAGGTAAAGAGAACTTAAAATCAAAAGCAAATTCGATAATTGCTGCTCCATCTATTCTTGGCAAAGATATCCAACGCCACGACCTCCAATGCCCTGCTTGCCAGCCGAAAGGTCGCCCTGTTGTTCTCATGCTGCAATAGTGCCCAAAACCGCAACCAATACGTCCCCCTGAAAGTAGCCTGTATAAAAAAAGAATAGTATTTTTTCTCAAATGTTATTTCATTGCGAGTGCACCAATTAAATAGCCCATAATAGAGCCGCACCCCCCACAAGAATCTGACTTTTTACACTCGACGCAGCGCGCGCTAACCAATCACCTAGCATATGAGACATAGACCTTGGTGGAGATAAGCCAGTAGCAATATACACAACTCGCCAATTTTAACTTGGCAATTCTACCATGTGAAACTAGGTTAGGGTATTATTTGAGCCAGCTTGCAAATTTTGAAGGATCATAAGTCAGTTTAATTTTATAGTTTGGAGTTCTGGACGGACTTTAATTGGAGCAAAGTTAGAGGTGTTATATGGACTTTTTCTGAATAACTACCGGTACTAAACATATAAACACTGAGGTGTTCGAGGGAGAGCAAATTAATAATTTTGTTACGGAGCTTGAGCTGAACACGGGGGGAGCTAATTAAGCTAGCCAGCCAGAGCTGCACGCATAGATCGAGATGGAGGTGGTGGTGGTGCTGACAAGGCACCGGCCGGGCCGTGACGCGCGAGCGTGTATCTATCCGGAACGAGCTAGCTAGCTAAGGTAGCGCGCGAGGGCCGGCGAGCTAGGCAGGCAGCCGCAATGATTGATCCGGCGGCCAGCTCGACGGCCGTCGTCAGCAAATATTCCCTCAGGCTCAGAGACAGCGACCGACCGGCCTGTAATTGCGTCGCATTGCGCATTTGCAGCACTGCAGTTAATCCCATTAATTCGATCTCCCTCCTCGCGCGGCGTTGCTGCGGCGTAATTCGTGGGTGCTGCGCCCGCGTGCCATGGATGTATATGGGCCGGGGAGGTGGCTTGGCGGGGTGGGAAAACGGTTGTCTGCAAGTAAGCTGCAACGCCTCGGCGGGTTGGACACTGACCCGGGCAGGTATGCATACGCGCGCTGCAATGTGTCCACGAGCTGGACTCTTGCTTCTCCTCGATCGCCTTCCTAGCTTAGCTCGTGAAAGCTAAGAAGTCTCCCGATCCATCGAGGGATCGATCGAATCGTTCGCAGCCTCAATAATGCCCCGGGAGGCCGGGTGCATCATGCGTCGATATCCATCGCTAGCTTGGGGGAGAACTGAAGAGCTCCCCCGTGGCGACAAAATTCGCCTCCCAATCAGTCGCCGGCCAAGCCATATATTCCCTTTCAACCACGTGCCTTGTCGAGATCCACCTCCTCGCTTAACCAGTGCTGTGCTGCGCTGCCTGGCCCAGCAAGAAACCATGCATCCCCCACATTATATCTATTAGACATTCACAGATAATACATTGTTAAAACAAAGATATATCATAATACGTACGTAGTACTGTCAGAAAGAGAGAGAGAGAGAGATCTAGGACTTTGATGATCAGATATGGGTTCTGATCATGAGGGTCCCTGTCCTTGCTTTTTCCACTATTCAATGCTAATTTGCTTTCAAGAAACTCCTATACTGACAGACCCTCATCGGGCAGGAATAGACAGACGAGGAGAAGAAAAGGCCGGCCGGGCAAAGGAAAGCAAATGAAAGGAAAATGACACCGGCCAACTGGCCGGGATTAAATGAGAGGTTGGCAGCGCGCGAGCGCCTGATCGATCCATTGGCGCGAGCAAACCGCGCGCGCTCTCTCTTGCTGGGATCGGTATGTCCAGCGACAAACTTGGGATTTGATGCGTCGGCCTCCCAACAAGACGCTGCCTGATGATCCAAATCCTTCGCCTAATTAAGACAGAAAGAGACAGGCATATGTATGTACATGGTGATCGATCACCAAACTAGCTAGCTAGATTCATCTGTGCATGCATTAGTACCCAACAGTAGTATAATAAACCAAGTGACAATTTTATTTGGCCATGCAATGCATTATAATACAGAGCCGCCGTTGAATTGTTAAGTGTATTCTTACTACTCTACTACCGAAGAAATTGTAAATAAATGCTAGCTAATCTGATCCAAAGGAATTGTAAATCAATACTAGCTAATCTGTCCATTGGATCGAAAAAATTATAATAAGCGAAGTGAGAATTCGTTGGGAAGAGTTAAGAGCTAGCAGCTAGCCTGCAAGATCACACTAGTACACCGCTAGATAGATATATACTAACAATGGTTCACGGGTCGAGCTGTGAGTCACCAACAAGCGGATCAACATATTCACAGTTCAGATATGGCCAATGCTGTCTTTCAATTTTCAAATAGACGGTATGGCCAATCCAATGCAGATGTAAATGCACCAGGGACATGAACCTTATTGTGGGCGTGGAGTCCCTGGCTTTTTCCATCGTACTGGAAGCCTGGAATGTGGCGGTAGCAGCTAGCAGCGGCTGAGCACTCAATTTCAGAAGGCACTGAGCCAAAACAGACAGTCAGACAGGGCGGTTTCGGCATCACAGGAACAACGGTAGGTGAACTACCCTACAATAATGCTGACAGCAACTCTCGAATGGAGTGCATCGATCAACAGCGAAGAAGCAGGAAAACGATGCGCTCTGTGGTCCAGGGACAGCTGCTTCGGCCTTCGGATGCCTGAAAACGTCCAAAAACACCATATTTCCTTTTGGCTGATTCAGTAACATCCATTAGAAGCAGCTATCAGTTCAAAGTTTTAGTCTCAACACAAGAATATGCATATGGATATCAGTTATTCTCGGCAAGTTCAGTATATAAGCAAATATCTCAGAATAATCACACGTTGTAGTTACAACTTACAACTACAGCATTCTAGCCAGTCCAAATGGAAGCTCCATGTCTGTTCTATGTCCACAGCCCTCAGGTAGAGAAAGAAACAAGGCACCGGCATGCATCCAAACGCTCCATCTCAGGAAGTGGTGTTCAATTCCAGATTGGGAAGCACAATTGTCCACTTCCTGACGAGTCGAATGCAACTGTGTCAGCAGCAAACGTAAGGGAAGTGGTCCATTTCTCCAGATTGGCAGATAGGATATATAGCACAAGTATGAAGTAACCACTTCATGCAGAATAATTTCTAATGGAACTGTTGCAGGAGAATATGTGCTAGCAATGAATACCGTGAAGAGGAGTGTGTAGGTGAGATCGTGGAGCAGGGAGAAAGAGACTACGAGGATCGGCCAAAGACTACTGTTTCTGAAAGTTCTGAAACTTGCTGTAGTCTGAAGTGGATGCCACTTAAGCAGCCCACCATAAGAGGTGCAAATTTGATGTTAATGTATCAGATATGTACATGCTTGCAAGATAATGTCTAAGCATGGACAAAAGATTCTGCTCTGTGGAAGAAAAGAATGGGAGATGAGGATGTTTACACTGGGGCCAGACCCAGCATGATATATCGCCGTTAGTGCTAGTTAGCTGGGAAAAGTTTCTACCTTGGTTGCAGAGTTTCTTAATTGGGCCATCGACGTACAGACAGGAAAAAAAAACCGAACAGGCAGAGAGAGAGAGAGAGAGAGGAGCGAGGGAATTGCAAGTAGGTCTACTTTTTTTAAGTACTTATTTTTTTTAATAATTTTATCTATAAATATAGAATATATTTTATGTTTCTATATGATATAATGTCCCCTTTATAGCGCTAATAAATATTTAGCTTTACTTGATATTCTCTGTATAAATGTATTAAATATAGTGCTTAGAAACAATAATATAGATAATCTAACTATTTTTAATATCTCATTGATTTACATGTCAAAAGAAGATAAGTCCCATGAACTTGAAAAGGAGTAGCATTATATATTCACTAGGTATCAGTTTGGTTCTGCCTCGATCTGCAAACCTCTGGATATGAGGAACTGACAGGTTTAAATGCGAGATCTAGAACAAGGCCATCACAATGAGCACTTTTGACAATGCACAGTTCGGTAGTAGTAAAAAAAATGAAATCAATGCAAGGTTTACATTATCGAACCGATGTCGGAAATCGTTCACATATCGGTAGTAATTTTCATTAAAAATGGGTAGAAATCAAATGAAATTCAAATTATAAAGTATATATTTTTGTCGAAAATCGGTAGAAACCGAACAAAATTTGTCGAAAAAATATGAAAAAAATCAAGCATGATTTTTCTACATTTTAAGATATCGTCAAGTTGTAAAGTACACATTTTACAATAATAGTACAACTATGAAAAAACATAGAAATGTTTCGGCATGACATTTGCTATATTTTAGACAATCTCAAGTTGTAAAGTAGGTATTTAACAATAATATCTCAACAAATAACCTTTTATTTTAATACCATTCACAAATCAATCCAGCAAGTTCACAGCTCAATGTCCATGACATATGACATTTGAAATCAACATTTCTCACTGAAAATGATTGTTCGCACTTCGTATAGTATCATCACCCTTCCATCATCACACATATGTCATATTGAACCTACATGAACACTATGTTAGTAAAAAAAATGAGTTGCAATGATATTGAACATACTAATGTTCTATTATCTATATTCGGTTTTGCTAAAAAAATTCATGCCTGATGTCAAAAAGCTATTAATACTAATTTTAAAGATTTTTTGGATACATTTATCTTAATTTCACAATTTTTTGAATTTGAATTTAGATTGGACTGGTTTAGTTTCTCGAGCCAGACCTGTAGGTCAAAAATTATGAAAATCGATCGATTTTTGATGATATTGTGAACCTTGGATAGCGTAGCAACTGTATAAATGGATTCAAACGTACGGTGTTGGACACCTGGTTTGTGGGGTTGGAAGTAAACAGCCCATCTAGGCCACCTCGTGCATCGGCCTATCGAGATTGGAGGAGATAGGTGTGCTCCCAACCATCTAAGCAATGGTTGGTTTGAGCTGGTTGTAAGCATGTACAACAATACAGACATGTTTATTTATAATACATTTTTATATTATTTATGAATAAAATTAAAGATGACTCATATAATTGATTGTTAATATAGTTATATGTAATAGCCTCATATAATTAATAAGTTGTGTATATAATAGTATACATTGTAGAAAATCGTTTATAGGACAGTCTACTAAAAAAGTAGATATCATCTTTCTTTCTTCTTCTTTTCTCTCTTTCACACTACCTAAAATAGCTACCCCTCCGGTTCACAAAAACCTGTTGGTTTGGAATGCATGCGATCAAACTTTTAAAACTTTAGCTATCGATATTTTTTTAAAATTTAGATTGGATGCATGAAAATTATATGTGTATATTCGTCTCGAAATGTACTTTCATAATATTATAATTTTATTAGATTTTTAAAATATATTACAATAGAAATTAGTGGTCAAATTTGAATTTTAGAAACCGTGTCGATATCCAAAACAATAACTATTTGTGACAGGGGAATATATGATATAGGTTTAAAAATAGAGAGGTGCTTTCATGTTTTTCTTTTGACAATTACATAAACATTGAAGTATAAATGAATGGTATATAGTGATTACTTATCTCTTAATTTATTTTAAAATTTATATTAAGAGAAAAAACATTAGGACTCTCTTCTTAGAAATAACACATTCCATTGTACACACGGTCACCTCCAGATGACAAACCGCACCAGGTGTATTGGGTGCTGCGTGCCTCAGCGTGCACGTTGTGCCGAGCGATACCCATCGATCACTGGTCAAGCACATGGATTTTGAAAGTTATTATGTATGACATGACAATTATGATTTACGAGTATGCCATCAATTCGATATGACGTGCTAAACATACGAAAACGAATTCTCGGACGCCCAATCGAAAACCACTCGTATCGCAGCAGCAGCAGCTGCCGCGCGGCAAAGCAGTGACACCCACTTCCTCCTCCGCCTTAGAAGCACTTGCCGTCGTCCTCCGCCGCGGCCGACCTCGCCGCATCCGCCTCCGCCTCGGGGCCGCACCCGCCGCCGCCGGAGGACGACTTCGACCGCCCCGACGAGGTGCCCCCAGACGCCCTCGGCTTCCTCCGCCGCTGTTTCGGCGCCGCCGCCGCGGCCTCCCCCTCCGCCTTGGCCTGCCGCGGCGACCCCTCGCCGCCGCCTTCACGCCGCTTCGCCTCGCTGCCCCCCGATCCCTTCCCCCTCGTCCTCCGCGGTCGCTCCGCCCTGCTCCCTCCAACTCCCCCGAGGTGCGACGGCTGCTCCGCCCTGTCCCCTACTCCTCCCCCGGGCTGCCACGGTTCCGGCTCGCCGCCTCCGGGCGCTCCCGGCGGAGACTTGAACTCTTTCATCTGCGACTAATCGGTCGGACCCGTTAGATGGAGATCGAACGGCTCAGAAGCGTGCGAAATGAAACGCGATCGGAGTGGAATGACGACGACGAATGCAGTGACCCAGCTGGGCGCGGTGACGGAGGCGCTGTCCCAGCCGATGTGCGCGACGTGCTTCACGTCCGTGGGGTTCCCGATCTCCATCTCCGCCTCCTTCGCATCTGCAAACAGCCCACGCGCGCGCGCGAACACAACGAACAAGGTACACGCATCTCACAACACCATCCTGCTATAACATTGGATTCTTACTGCATTTTGTTTTGCATTGATTGGAAGTAGGCAGCTTCTGAAATTTTGAATGATGCAATCTGGTTAGCTACAGTTAAAAGTTCTACACATAATTATGAAGTATGCTATAAACATTGTTGTGGTGAACTGGTGATTGTGTTGCTTGTGGGTGTTAGGTATATGTAGTGTGTACCGAAAATTTGGGAGATGTATCGGAGGCCCTTGAGAAGGCCCTTCATCTTAGGTTCCACAGGCGGCTCCCCGCCCGTGGTGCCCTGCGAGGAATCCACCACTTGAATCTTTGTGTCCTCCACCTCTTCTCTTGATCTAGCCTTCACAAGTAAGTTTGGACGTTAAGAGAAGAAATATTGTTTCAAATCATCAACAATTCTGCATATGTTTTTACCGTGGATGAATAAGACCCAATGTCGTTGTCCAGAAGTTTGTATGTGCAAACATGAAATATGATGCAATCTTTTGAATTACCTAACATCACAAACAGAAGCAACTCCTCGAAAGAAAATGGCCAATCGTTCGTCTGAAAGTTTTCTTTAGAATACAATGATGTGTCACGATCCTCACTCGATCCTCACAGATAAACCACAACCAAGTGCTAAATTGACAATCCAAACACAAGATGTAAGGTATCTGGAGTTACAATTGGGAGAATTGCATATCAGGGCTAAGGAGAAGAATTAGACTGGGAAGAAGCAGGGGACTGGGAACGGAAGAACTGAAGTTTGGGGAAGAACCAGAGAAAGGGGAGAGCTGAGGAAGAACAGCAGGTGAAGGGGAGAGCTGAGGCCAACGTGATTTTCTTCGATCCCTCCTCTCGCTGCGGTTTCTTGCTTTTGTATTGCCATACCTCCTAGCCGAGTGGGCCCACGTCCAAGCCAGCGTCCAGCCCAAGGCCCACGTCCATGACATTCCTCCCTCCTTGAATTTCGGCTTGTCCCCAAGCCGATGATAGCAGACCATGGAATGTACATGTAATCACCACCAGGATCCCATTGCAAATCTTCAGGAGCATTTGCCTGCTCTTTCATCTTTGCTTTGAACTCAGCCTCCTCTTCTACATCGTTCTCCAATGAAAGGTCCCAAATTGTCAGCTGATGGTCAGCAGATGGTACAGCCAATATTGATGCTTCATGTGGACTCCATTCCACAGATGTAATCGGTTGCTTGTGGTATTCAAAATGTGCTACCAAGGAGTCAGCCTTAATTAATCTAAGATCACGAATTGAGAAACTGCCATCATCACATCCTGAAGCTATCATACAGCTAGCAAGCCGATTCCATGAGATAACATTCACATCAGCATTGTGAGCCTTAACAAAAATACATGGTTTCTTTCCTTCCCGTATTGATATTGTTCCATCCACTGAACAAGAGGCAAATATGTCGGCTTCTGTGGGACTCCACTGTAGATCTTCAACACTTGCAGAGTGTCCAACAAATGGTTTTGTATCTGTGTTCCAATTGTTCGAAGTCGGCTCCCATAGGTGAATGCACTTGTTGCAATCGCCAGAAACAAGTCTTCCAGTAATAATTGGACTCCAATCAATTGCATAGCCTTCATCTTTATGGCCACCAAATATTTTCACAGGTACATGATTACTATCCATATCATCGTCACCATCAACTGCTGAAACTGGAACAGGTTCCCGTTCCTTCCCATTTATGTTCGAAAGCTTGAAAATACCAACATAATTCCATGAAGCCTTCTCAGCCTGAGTTCCAGCAACACCGTATAATGTATGTGGGAACTCTGACCTGACAAGCCCGAGTTGATCGCGCACAACATCAAAGCTCAAGCAAGGCCACTCAATGCTAAACCCTCGGAGATAATTGTAAGCCTCAGGGTCAAACTGGAGCTCCTCCCCATCTTCTAGTGCATCTACACCCGGTTGCCATACCTTAGCTGGGCCTGATTCCACCACAGGATTAGCAGACGAAGAAGCTTCACCTTTCTTGAAACCAAGAAAACAGCAACTGACAGGTACACTAGTAGGTGCTGGTGCAACTGGTGCTTGAGATGCAGGTGCAGCGGACACTGTCTGAGTAAGGGGCGCCTTGAGCACCTTCCCTTGGTGTATGAGCATTTGTTGGTCAGCAGGGTAAGCATTCTGCCCTTGTGTACTCTCAATGATCTTCACATCAGCAACCTTGTCGGCGGGGCTCACTTCGATCTGGAAGCTGGAGCCCTTGAGTGTCTTCACGGAGACCTTCATCTCGCCGCCGAATGTCACCGTTGCCCTGTCGATTTGCTTTGCAGCTAACTGTCCAAATGCATCTCTTGGAGTTCTTAGAGGTGTATCTTCTTCGATGATTTGGACTTCACCCCATGGCTCTGCCGTTGTCCCGACTGAAGCAAAAGCATGATGTTCATCATTTATGTCTGACTTTGCAATGGAAATGGCATTCCCAGACAAATTTGGAGCTGGTTGGTGAGGTTGAGCCTTTTGTTGTGTTGGGCACTGGATAGTGTTACTGTCATTCATACTAACCGCTTGGGTAGTTCCTTGTGCACATTGCTGAGGAGTTGCTTGAGAATTTATCATTTGCTCATGCAACTCCGAAAGCATTTTCCGCTGCTCCTGCACTGAGTGCTGAGTCTGCTGATGTGTCACGTTCCCACTACTCATTAGAGCTCCAGCAGATAATATGGTGTTTTCCACTACTTCGATGGGCAACTGCTGTTCGTGCTGAATGTTCATCCAACAACAGTCGTCCCAAATGCATCGACCATGGCAGACTTCGCGAGCTCGCGCTGCCTCATGCCAAGATGGAAACCCGACGACGAGCCACAATGCCATCCATACCTTCCTCAGACATGCACTTCCTTCACCGGTCCCCATTGACCAAAAACTCGACGAAGTGTCTCCTCAGTCACTAGCCCAGGGTAAAGCGGATGGTGAATGGAGATGCGGAGGAATCTAGAAGATGTCACGCACTGCATCTTCTGAGTTGCCATTTCGTCGAACACCTTGGTTGCGCGAACAAACTTCTAGCTGCAAGTTCACGCGTGGTGAGGCGCTGGCTCGGCTCCTTGGTTCACGGCGAAGCAAACACGAAGCGGTCTCAAGGCCGCGGCAGAGGAGGACGAAGCGCCGGACAACGGCGAAGCGACGGCGCCGGGCGAAGTGGTCGCCGATGCGCTGGCGAAGCGCGCGCCAAGACCGAAGGTGGCGCCGGGGAACGGCCGAGCGAGGCTTACGCCGCGGTGGTCGGCGACACGGACACGGGCCAGAGGAGCCGCGCAAGCACGGACGATGCCGAGGAACGCCGGCTGGATGCTGGGAGCGCCGAAGTTCGGCGCAGAACCGAGCTACCGGCGCGATGCGCGATGAAGACCGGCGCGGACGAGGACGGCGACACGAGCGCAATGAAACCCCAGGTGAGGGCTCTGATACCAAAATGTCACGATCCTCACTCGATCCTCACAGATAAACCACAACCAAGTGCTAAATTGACAATCCAAACACAAGATGTAAGGTATCTGGAGTTACAATTGGGAGAATTGCATATCGGGCTAAGGAGAAGAATTAGACGGGAAGAAGCAGGACCGGGAACGGAAGAACTGAAGTTTGGGGAAGAACCAGAGAAAGGGAGAGCCGAGGAAGAACAGCAGGTGAAGGGAGAGCCGAGGCCAACGTGATTTTCTTCGATCCCTCCTCTCGCTGCGGTTTCTTGCTTTTGTATTGCCATACCTCCTAGCCGAGTGGGCCCACGTCCAAGCCAGCGTCCAACCCTAGGCCCACGTCCATGACATGATGGCAACTGATGATGTTATAGATCAGGGCTTTGCTACCAATG
The DNA here is from genome assembly GCA_036346375.1 of Guadua angustifolia. Taxonomy (NCBI): domain Eukaryota; kingdom Viridiplantae; phylum Streptophyta; class Magnoliopsida; order Poales; family Poaceae; genus Guadua; species Guadua angustifolia. The sequence continues at coordinate 79,935 of JAYEVE010000278.1, forward strand.
TTGGGTAAGATTATATCTACCCACCATGTAGGATTGAAGCCAGATAATGAGTATAAAACCATAAAATGATCTGGCGGAAGACTCATATTTAAACAATGCATCCATTCTTTTCCACATTTTTGTGGTTCAAATTCAATTTCACACACACAGCACACAAGAGTTGGAGAAAATAATTATAATCCAATTGAATCATGTTCATATACCTTTGGAAGCAATATTCAGGGAGCAACAAAGTTCATCGACAAAATTTCATCTTCTTGGTAACATCTCCATTGTGGTTTCGACAATCTCTTGACTTCCTATTCCTGCATGATGCGTCACAAACTAGCAGAATTGCAATCCCTTCCAAAGCTCCAAGAGGAGCAGGCCTAGATTTCCTCTTCCTAGTTGGAGAAATGGAAGGACAGAAAGTTTGTTGCCTCAATCTATTTATAGTGAACTATTTTTGGTCTAGGTTCCCTTTGGTTGCCGACATACACCAGTTTGTGAGGCCCTGGTTCTATTTAACTGGTCTGCAGCGCAAATGGCGGGAATGGGTAGCTCAGAAAAACGAGGGATCCTTTAGGTAGGAAGTCCGGCAGGCTCTCAATTTACACCCTCTTGTTTTAACCATTTTGCGCCGTATCTCATGTTCTTACTAATGTTAAAACCAGGGTTACAGGTAAAGTTTGCACTGAAATTTTAGTTAAATTCAGTCGTGCAAAATGAGATAATACCTGCTGTCAATTGGCATGTACTGGTCGCTGAGGCCCATGCCCCTGTCGAGATCAAGACTTAGGCCTGACTCAGTTTAGACTTAGTCCTGACTCAGTTTTCTAGTTAGCCCAATCGTTTGACATTGGGATTCACTTGCAAATTTCTAGTTCACATGTCCAAACATTGAAAACTAAAGAATAATAAGAAATTTTGACTCGAGAAAATGCAAAAATATGATTTCCAAAAGAAATCTTCATACATGTCTCGGCTTATGCACCGCTGGTTGGAATCTAATAATTGATTTGCCTTTTCTCCGTATCTCAATGTATTGTTCAAACAAGGTGAACAAACTTGTTTGTACCATGACGACTAGCAAAAAAGAATCATGAGGCTTTATTGCATTATAACTCTAATGATATCAAACATTTCATGCTGTACCTTTACAAGATTGGCATTCGTCTCCTTTTGTGCAAATGCAATATTACAAAGTGGATCAAAGAATTACACAATACATACGCATATCAAGAATGAAAAATGTGATACAGCTGCTTCACCAATTCACAAAACGCCCAATCGAATATTGTTGCTAAGAATGCATTACTGTGAAGCCTTACACATCGCTATGATGCTTTTACCTGCAATTGAGGAAAGCACAGGTTGTTTAGTTGACTCTTGAGTGAGCCTAAGGCTATATGAATTAACAGAAAACTCACTGTGTTTAGGTACTTCTCGTGAATCTTCAATGCCCCTCTGCATGCCTTTTTTGCATCCAGACTTCCAGTGATTTCATTCAAGATCTGTTAGCAGGGGACAAACATCATATAAACAACATAAATTTCAATCATCACCACCGAGAGAGAGAGAGAGAGAGAGAGAGAGAGAGAGAGAGCGCCAGAGACCTTCACAACATCGTCTAGACCTTTTGCGTCATTCAGTAACCTCTTGTTTTTAGCCTCTAGGACACTAGCTACAACAAAGACAGACAAAGGGATCTGTTCATCTTTCTTAGCCGCCTGCAAGTTTTTCCGTTCAAATTTTCCACACTGTTTGAGGACATTTTCATCTTTTGTGTTCACGTTAGTCGTGCCAGTGTCACTCTCCAACATCGAAAAGAGACTTGGATTGTACTCCATAGACCACATGAGCTGCAGAATTTCAATGATCAAGAAAATGATCACTTTGTAGCCATGAATGCCTTCATGAAGAAACCAAAAACTAATTACTATAACAATTGGTACTAGATTATAAGTATACCAGATATAAATTGTCATTGCGGTTATTTGGATACTGGTGAGAGACAGATTGAATGGCAAGAAAACTAATTTAATGCACAGGCAATTAACACCTCTGCAAGTTAATTATGCAGCGTTGTCAAGAAAGCTTACCTCCCAAAGGTACATTGTGTCTACGAAAGAGAACTCTCTGCGGAAAAGAACCATCAGCATACGAAAGGCAAATAAGTATTCCCCTCCATCAAGATTTTCTGCATAAATGATTGTTTTCATCAGGGAATACCAAATTTCAACTTATTGTTCAAAAATTGAGCAAGCAAGGGCATTGCTTTCTTTGAGCAACCTAATGAACAATGTTTAGCTCCAAACAACTCTACCTAAATGCTCATGTAGCTTTGGATCAACGGCTTTCATTATGGATGACAAGGTGGTCAGTTGAGATCGAACTCCAATGGAAGTAGAGGTACTCTTGAAATTTCCTCGCTGCATATGTAGAAGGTAAAATACCCAAGCTTTCAGTATTTGTAGAAACAATAATGAAGACAGATACCACATGCACCAGAATATCTATTTTACTTCGGAAGTACAAAAGCTCAGCCAAGCAGGTCACAGTTTGTGTGTGCGTGTGTGTGTGTTCCGTTCTACATCAAATAGCTGCAATTTTTTTGGCCAATTCTTGGCTAAATCCCAGATGACCAATTTCATGACCGAACACGAATTGGTAAGGCAAACTTTGGCGCAAACCAAAATACACCATTGTCTCTGCAAGTAACACCGAACTGGCACTTATGAACAATTGAGCGTGACCACATTGAATTCATTAACATGTTCATAGTTTTTTTATTTCATTTATACACGAGATGGTTTCTTTTAGGTTTGCCAAATAAATGAATGCTTGTCCTAAGTGAAATCTTTTGTTTTAGAGCAAGATGCTACATGAAATCAGCCAATAAGGTGAGCTAGAAATAACAATAGAGACCTAAGACTCAAGAGTTCAGATTGATCAGTTCTAAAATTATGCAAGCATACACGCACAAAATAATTTACTACCAGGCTAACTGGTGTATCTTGCAGCAATGATCTTGATTTTTTTTTGTTCACTGCAGGGTTTAACTGCAGTTGTACACAGTATATTTATAGCTTTTTAAATTTGTAATGTTATATGCAGAAGATTAAATTGAAATCTTATGCTATCATTACCATACGTGTAGCAATGATTTGCTACCAGGCTAACTGGTGTATCTTGCAGCAATGATCTTGACTTCTTTTTGTTCACTGCAAGGTTTAACTGCAGTTGTACACAGTATATTTATAGCCTTTTAATTTATAATGTTATATGTAGAAGTTTAAATTGAAACCTTATGCTATCATTACCATACGTGTATCATGCAATGCCTAAGCAATGGAAGCAGTAAAGAATCCACATATTTATTTGGTGAATATAAGGACAAGGATGTAAAGGTGCTTACCACCCTGCGCATCAGTCGCTCAAAGCACCAAAAAGCGTCTGCTTCATGTTCCAAAAGGATCGATATTGGTGAACACAGATCACTCATTCCTGTTTGTACATAAGAGGGTTTAACAAATTTACCCAACAAAACATTTAGCAAACTGACACGATTAAGCATTCCTTTTCTTTTTACTAAGCATAGATTTGCAGAAAAAGATCAGTTTTGCTACAACAACCCACCCTGACAATAACCAATGTCCATGTCAACCCATGAATACACTGCAAGAATGTCCCACAACCGTGCTAAATTCTCTTGGCTCTCGTAATAAACTAGTGCACGGTCGGTACGATTAACATCAAGACCTACAATTGAATAGTGAAAGAATCAGATAAACAAAAAGTTGAAGACAATATATGCCTACTGTTCCTTCCTTTACATACAAGGGATGGTGAAAACAGAGGCAACAGTGCCTACCAATTTGGTGCAGGGTAAGTTTCCATCGAATAACTTCTTTTGGGAGTGGTTCATCATTGGTTTGCTGTTCTGCACCCACTGAAGAAAGGCTTGCCCCTCCATTTGAGTTAGGATCCTGGATAGGCTGGCCATCTTCTGTTATGACAGGCATAGTGAGTACCCTTCCGCTACCAATTGTTGTGTCCATTTCTCGGCACTTTGTTTTCAGTTTCTCATATTCTAACCTATCAACATATGAAAGTCAGTATATTCCTTATCTTGTGTATATGATCTATATAACTTTCTGATAAGCAACATAAAGCAATGCTGGACTTCCTGAAGAATAAAACAGCGTTGCTATGATGAACATGTGCCAAAATTTTCATATTTCACAACCCAGCCTTTCAACTAGTTGGAAGTTGGAAATACAATTGCTCTAATGCGTATCCTTGTGCACTACTTTTAATTTCACAAGAAAACTCTGCAGCTCTAAACCACTTAAGATTTATTCGAGCAGTTACATTTATCAGTTAAACAAAGTATGATAGCATATGTTTAGACAACTTAGTTATGGCTTGAGTTGCCATCTTGCATCAAACTTGCAGCAAAAAGGACCAGCCAAACAAGGGGTGAGCACCTTTCCTAGGTGATATAACTGATGTATCGCAATAGAAACTGAAAACTTTTTTGAAAACCATAATTTTTTTTTTTGAAAACCACAACAGAAACTGAAAACATAAAATGAATATACACGATCAGAGCCCCCCCCAACCCAAAAAAAAAAAATGAATATGTGATGAAAAAAAGAACCTTCGCTGCTGTCGCAATTGGTTGCTTTGTTCAGTAGTGCTTTTAGGGTCATAACAACCCAGCAAAAACTCCCAAACTTCTCCTTTGATGGTTGGGTGGACACCCTGTTTACACAACCAAAATAAAGACAGTGTCCTGGCTCAGTCAAAGAGAGACAACACATAGTAGCGGTAATAGCCCTAAGGCTATTCACAGAGCATTATATCTTGTCACAATATCCAAAACATGTCATATGATATTATAGAAGATACAACTATAGCATGGTAATGGAGGTCCTCACAAGATAATTAAATGCTAGATGTGTAGAGGATATTGTGGGCCACCAACAGATGGTATCTTCCTTAAGATAAGACTTTCTTCTCTCTCCTCTTAACTCTCTTGCCACATCATCAAAAAATGTGGCATACATGGTTATGCACTAGGAATAGAGGAGAAAAAGCATGGTTATTGAGGAGTGGAAATAGGCAAATAAGCGATGAGAAGGAAGAGCAATTTGATTGACTCAGATGGTTCCATATGTCATTGGAGCATCATAATCAAAAGGTCAAATGTACGAGAAGGAAAGGGACTCCAAAAAAAGTGTTACTGATTAGAATAGATGGAAGTAACCCTCTCACAGAGGTTATAGTTAAGGTTTTTTATACAATCATGGTTTAGATTTTGCCCATCAAATCTTGTATCAAATTACGTGAACAAATTAATAAATTCAAAATATTAAAACATGCTATACAAACTTCATTTTGTGTAAATTATCCTTGACCATATGAAGTTACGAACAGCTTTAACAAGAAATAGCTGTCGAGGAGTCCTAAATGAGAGTTTTACTGTTTCACAGAATACATGGCATTCTCTTAGCGTGAGATAAATATCGTTGAAATAGGCTTTTGGTCATGAATCTGGAGAAAAATATAACTTACCCCACGTTGTACTCTTTTGATCATTCCAGCTATGTCCAGGCAACCTTCCTCATTGAGGAGCAATTTCCATCTCTTTGGACTTAGCGTGCGGCCAGGCTGCAAAAGGGGAAGAAAACAAAAAAGCGACAACAAAATTAGTCATGCATTTGCTGATCAATACATGACAGTCACTAATCTCTATAACTAATCAATATTCCTCGATGCCTTAACTCAGCAATTCGATCTGAGGTTAAAGAAAAGATGGTTTTTTATTACAAATACCAAATTTTGAGTTTTGAGATTTCATCTAGAATCCATTGATTGAGCCTCGGGCTTTTGTTCTGCCTAGCAGTTATTACTCCGACTAATTTATACTCGCTTCTACCTCCAATCTGAACACTCCCATGTCTCACTAGATTGGTTCGTCGTTTGAATCCATTTTGTCGTTTCAGTTCGTTCAGTAACATGAAGAATAGCATAACAGCGCAAGATCGGCTCTATCGAAATGGGAATGCAAATCAGATTTGAGAATTATTAGAATTACCCGGGGCTTGAAGCGCGTCTTGGGGGCGTCGTCCCGGCACTCGGGGCGGATGGGGTAGACGGTGTCCGGGTCGATCAGCATCTCCGGATCGTTGTAGCAGCACGCCATGAACCTCATCTTGTTCATTTTGCTTGCCCAAATCGAACCACGCAAAGAAGCAAGCAAGAATCAAGGACGCCAACTATATGTAGCTCGTGTGGGATCGCAACCAGGAACGAATCAGGAACTGTCTCCCTCTCCTCCTTTCTTTCTTGATTTGATGTGTGTTCTCCGAGAGCCTGGTGAAATCGAGAAAGAGAGAGGGAGAGGGGGATGGGAGGTGCCGAGGTGGTGTAACGGCTAAATTTGGTTGGGTCGGGAGGAGAGGGGAGAAACGAGAGAGAGAGAGAGAGAAGGGAGGAGAGAGACGGGAGAGAACGACAAGCACAGCTGCTTAGTTATATCAGGACGTGTCATGAGCTGACAGAGAATTGTTCAACTCTTAAAGGAGATGGGAGCTGTTGTAATTGGTTGCTCTTTCTTTTTTAGTGTTCTAGGATGGGATGGTTTGGAGAAACGGGAAACTCGTTGTGTGTCGCCTGTTCTGTTTTGCTGATTGCAGAGTTTACTGTTGAGGCTGCACTATTTAAAGGGTTTGTTAGCTTATTCATTTGCAAACCGTTGGTCAGTTTATTCTAGGATAAATCTTAGTTAGTTTGTCTGATTTTTTTCCTCCTTATAATAGTAGGCACAAGAACTTCTGGATTTTGGAATATTTGCTCCTCTTCTTTTATTATTTGGATAGCACAGGGACGTGCGTGCCTGATTTTCGGAACAACATGCAACTGAAGTTTCGAGACCGGCAAACCGCTTCTCCAGTACTAGTACTTACGATGAAGACATCTGCTATCTATACACGCCATATACTCCTCCATATTATCCAAGAGTATGTGCAATGATATGCTTTAGCTGTCTATATACTTTGTCACGTTAAATTTTTGTTGATATGGAGAGAAGAGGAGGAGAGAGTATAGCTGTTTCTTCGTAAAAAGATGACCATATACAGCATAAAACATCATTATACGAGTTATTATTTATAATAACACTTTTTCATACTATAATTAAAAGATTGTACGATCTTATTGAGACAACTTTAAGATGGCAATAAAAATATTACATGGCAAAACATATAGATAGCGGACATCATACCATTGTAAATGCCCAAAGCAACATAGGTCGATTAAGCACAAATAACACTTGAACTAAGTACCAGCTGGGCCTCAGTAGACCAATGTCATTACAAGCTTCAGTACGGTCTAATCAGACCCAATGTATAGTGCATAGTATAGTATCACATGATGATCATCCTATAATAAACCAAAAAATCATCAATGCAGAAAACTATCGCTGCCAATCCAAAGGTAACTGTTTAGCTGTTGCCCAAATGATAGACCGTCCGCTCCTTTGGCACAAAGCTTACTTGACTCCAATCTCCAAAAGAAAGCTCATTCCCTCAAGTATCACATATTCACATGAACCAAGTTGGATGCATGTGCAGGCCAGGTTCTCGGCTTAAACTTTGGAAGCTAATAGCTCGCATGTCATAATATCGTTCATCGACGTGGAACAACCAGATCCAGAGACTGGCACGATGTTGAAAAGAGGCACCCCATAAGTACTGCGGGAACTGTCGCCTTCTCCAAGCCCAATGAAAGCCTCAGAAAATACACTGGACATCACATCGGCGGCCACTGAGTGCTCTACCGAATAGTAGAACCTCAACATCTGCACATGTTAATCCAGAAATGCTGGTTAGGAGACAGATTTGACCAATGCAGCTGCAAAGTAATTTCAGGCCAGAAGCGAACCGTTATGTTGTCCCAGGAGAAATCGTTATCCATCAGGATCTTTGCGAGCTGCATAGCACAAAATCTAGCTATAGCTTTCAAGTTCTCCTCCGAGTGGTATAATTGTTCAGTTGTAGAACAGATCTTCAATGCCATATCGTTTGTGATTGAAACTACAGCAGAACAAATTCTACCACCAGTGGTGTGGACCTGGCAGCATGAGTCGTACAAGTCAGAGTATTGTGCACTCCAATCACTAAGAGCTTTGCTTGATGCTGGCTGCGACCTTCCAGTCTTCAGTTCTCTAGTTGCAACTCCATCATTATCGCTGGGGACATACAATGTTGGCTTTATCTCCAATATATGCTCTGAAACATGGGAAGAAACCTTGCATTTCAGGAGGCATGCTTCAAATATGATAGTCCAGACTACATTGAAGCATTTCTTGCTAATAAACAGAAGGAAATATATGCATACCCTTTTGGAAGATCCGATGCAAATACATACAGAACAGTGGGATATGATCCAGTTTTTGAGCAATCCAAACGAGCAATATAATAACTGTGCAGTTTCTGTTCGACTTCTTCCTCTCATTGGATGTCAAGTGTGCAGAGCAGTACACCAGCAAGTGTATTGCTGAAGAAAAGATAAAACAGCTGAAGGCATTAGCCACAGCTTCGCTATTTCGTAACACTAGTTCTAGTTCAGCTGTTGGACCACCAGGACAGAGCTTCATTGTAGGGGGGTCAAGCCCCAGCTGACCAGCCATATAGAGAATCTCTCCATTCAGTGTTGCCTGGAAAAAATTAGAACAAAAACTTTATGTCCCTACGTCTGAAAAAAAAAACTCTAGCAAATCTATTTGAATTGACTAAACTAATCTACAGGCAATACCTTGCTTGTGAATTATATGTAGAACTGTAGGGAAGCATACAACTTTCAACATGAATTCATGACATTAGCATATGGAGTGTTTCTTTTACCTGGCTATAAGGTCCGATACAACTAGGAGCCCAGCATGAAATGCTTTGCACATGTAGAACTCTCTTGACTAACTCGTTTGCAACTAGAACTTCCAAATATGCATTGCCCAAACCAACCTGAATTAGTGGTAATTCAATTGTACTGCGTGAAGGAACACCCAGGTAGCATTTATTTTCTGTAATGAAGCTGACATAAACTTCATTGGCCAATCCAAATTCCTTCATGCTCGAAATGTAGAGGTGAACATATAGAACATTCACCCAACCTAACCCTTCTTCCTTGAGCTGATTCTCAATTCTGCTCAATACTGCTACTAGATCTGGCTTCAGGCCTATTAACGCAATGGAATATTAAATGGATGTTTCACAAATCCAGATGCAATGGAACATAAGGATAGACTCCTGTCAAGCAGAATTATGAACAGTTCAATGTTACATGAAATAATGTGGCACGAGAGTATGCACCTTCTGAAGTACCAGAGAGATCCTGAATCCAGCAACCAATGGAAAACAAATTCTTCCCTGTCTTGAGATGCATGTCTGTATTTATGTAAGCATCAGTAGTTGTTATTGGATTCAAGGTCTGTTTGTCTTCCACATCGGTGTGCACAATGTCTCCATCTACTTCATACAAACAACTAGAACCCTCTTGAGCAACAGTACTATCGCCAATGCTGCCAGATGAATCTGGCTTGTGCTCAAGATGAATTGCTACAGATAAAGAACTCCAACTGGAGCGATGGAATCAGGTGAGTGAAGCATCACACAGGACAATTCTTGCATTCTGTAAATAGGCATGTTATCGTGTTATGGTACAAGAAACTCATTAGTTGGCACTTGATAAACGGAGTCATTGTTGTTCATATTAATAACCTCATCAAATGCCCAGGAACCTGATGAGCATGTTCAGAATATAGCCAATAGAATAAGGTCATGGAATGTGACTTCATGGTTAAGGACTACTCAGCATTTTAAAACAAGTGGCATCAGGCTATTCACAGTCGGATCTCATCTCAAAACTAACAAGGAATAGAGGGCAGTCAAGAGTTAGTGTTTCATATTCTCCATCTTCACCACAGATGTTGATTCCATAACTCCTAATGGGACATTAAAAAAACAAAAACAAAAAATTACAAGCTGAGCAAATGTGCAAGAAGAACACTAGTATTGACTTAAAAAATCATGAGAATTGGACCCAAAGAGAGGAACAGATTGTGATCTAATGTTTGGAAACCAGTCCCTCGTTGTCACTCAGAGAAGCTACAACCTTTGCTCATTCAAGCCCATAAGTTCTAACAAGGGACAGGAAACCCGTCTTTCTAGCATGAAATATCCTAAGGGAAAATGACTAAAAGGCATGTATAGTAGGCAATGAGGAACATACACATTCATTTGGAGCAGATGACACTCAAGTTCAGCCAGTTCTTTGCATAAGTGAGCTGAAGGTTTGAGCCCCATTGCTGCGACCTATAAAGCCCAAAAGACCAGCCACTATTTTTGTGAAAAGTGTTATTCCAAGAAATAAGCACATAATTGCAAGCAAGTTGGAATTTTTATATATCGACAGAACATGAAAATGAGTAAACTGTATACCTTAACAGTTATAGACACAACGCCTCTTCTTATCTGTAAGCATTAAAGACACGAACAAAACTGACAACGTTAGCGAACAGTTTCTGCTAGGCCAGACAATCTGCCAAAAAAAAACTGAACTTCGGGATATACCATTTCTTCAAGGAGCAAAGTCTGATCCTGCTTCCACAAGAACCCCAATGAGACCAGGCCCAACCTCGAGCAGACACTCTCCACCCGAAGCCTCTGGTAATCAGAAGCAATGGCACCTGAAGACACCGCACTGATGGATGGAATTTGCCGTTTAACCTCGCCCAGCAGAGCAAACATATCCTCCACTTCATCTCCTGGGGTAACATTATATTTAAGACCGTGATCCCTACAAGCAATAGTCGAATGAACGAAATTGTATCGAATTCAGCCGTGAAAGAAACCCCTAGCTCATAACAATCATAGAGCACAATCTCTGCATAGATGGCTTGCCTCGTGGATCCGCGAATGCGCCTCCGGAACAGAGGCAATCACATGCATTTGGCATAGCTGACCACAATCTGGTGCCCAACCTAAATCCTCCCCGCAACAGCAACGCGCACAGCAATCAGCAAATAGCCAAATACCAGCAACTAATGAACAAATTACATAGCGCAAGAAATAGCTGCTGCTGCTGCTGCGGGAGTGGAGAGAGCATCCGTACAGTTTGGTACATGTAGCTGTCGAGCTCGTCGACGGCTTCATCGAGGGGGATGAGATTAGCCAGAGCAACAACCTGCAGGCAACCAGGTTTAGCATGAACTCGTTAATAAAACACGGATTAAGTGGGGAGGATTAGTGGATGGATGAATGCTGGTTGGGTTGCGTTGCCTTGTGGCCGTAGTCGAGGCATCGCATCATGGCGAAGCACCTGTCCTTGCCGCGCCGCTCACCAGCGCCACCACCTCCGCCTCCGCCTCACACCTCCTCTAGGGTTGGATTGTTATTAGAGCCTGTTTAGGCTTCGCTTGGTCAAAATTCAAAACGCTCCTGGACTGAGGCTGGAGGCTGAAAACGTTGGGAATGACATGCGGGTCCCAACTGTCACGCTCGGGCGGGCACAGCTGAAGCCGATTGACCACAGCGGCAGCCAGCACGACAGCAACCCTGGGGTTGTTTTTACTGTAACCTATATGTGCTTTTTTTCACATAAGAAAATTGATCGACACAAATCCTGCAGGATTATACATGACATTTTTGTAAACAAAGAGACTGGAATTTTATACAGGAAGCTCCTTTTATCAACTTCTGTTGAATAAGCAAGTGGAGAGTTCAACGAGAAGAAATACACGAGTACTCGTCTCTTGGAAAAGTTGCCAAGTCCAGGGGCAGGGTAAAGAAACATAAATATGTTGAATCTTGACCACCTCTAAATCACCACAAAGCTAGGACTTGGCCCTAACGCACCGGGTACACACAACAACAACAACAACAACAGATTATTGCTATCTATGAAGCAATGATACAACAGGCCGGAGGACCATGAACTTATGGGGCTCCAGGGAAACTGTTGACAAATAGGTGATATCCTGTCATTTACAGAGTCACAAACAGCGTTCTTCCTTTTCGTTCTTGGATTCCTCTCCTCTTTTTTCCATTATTTCCTCTTACCGCCGCCGAGGGAGAGGAGCTCCAGACTGCGGTGGAGGGGCTCGTCGCGGGACCCTCTTGCAACTGCTGCTCGTGAAAGGGATGTGGCCCTTGACTCGCCTACCGATGGGTTAACTCTCTGGGTGCTGGATGGACGGCTGCCGCCGTTGTTGCTAGAGAACAACCTGCTTGTCCGGCTGTATTGCTGCTCGCCTTGTTCCACAGATGAGCCTGGCCTGCTGCTTGATGCAATAGCTCTCCTTGATGCACTGCCTGTACGAGAGGATGTACGAGGTCTCTCCACAGTCCTTTCCCCAGACCGGTCTGTGCTGTGCATCTGAGAAAATGAATCATACACGATTGTCAGGTTCATGACACATATGAGGAACTACATGTGGTGAAACAAAGGCACCACAGGCACTGGGCTCTTCCCTCAAGTTTGTATGGACTAGTTCATGCAAGAGGGCATGGAGTCAACTTACGATTTCCTTTAATGACATTGATACAGTTTCTCGTGGTCGCTGTGCATAACTGTCACTCTGATTCACAGAACCAGTAGGATTTTTTCTACTAGATGCTTCGCCTGTTTAGGACAAGATGCTTAGGTTGTAAGGGTGCAGGTTTGTTTCATAGCTTTGTTAAACCAACTTTCACGAGTCAAGGACAAACCTGGGGCCTTCTCTATCTTCTCCATAGAAGGTCCAGCAGCTCCACCAGTTCTATCACTTGGCTGAATCGAGAGGAAAGGATAAAACGACCAAGTTAACAAACTGCATAATGTGTATCAAACAGGAAAGTATTGTCTAGTTATAACAACCAAAAACTACATACCCTCATCCGTGCATTGGAACCTATCTGGGGATATTTCAAAATGGTCCAGTCAAATACATAATCAAACTGGTACCCTGCACTAATAATACCATTAGAAATGGGGAATGTTTGCAAGCAGCATGTCCTTTGAAAAAGACAACACCGTGGAATATGACAAGTAGAATGGATGAGTACAAAAGAAAAAATTGTTGTAAAAAAATACCTTCCCGGATAAAGAGATCACGGAATAGTCTCTTCAGGTAAGAATAATCTGGTTTGTCTTCAAACCGCAATGAACGGCAGTAGTGAAAGTAAGAAATGAATTCTGATGGATAAGATTTGCAGAGTACCTAGCCCACGATGAATAACATACAAAACTCAGTTCAATGTAGTCGTTCCCCAACCCACCCCCCCAAAAAAAAGAGGGAAAAAACTGTTAAGTATCCCTTCGTGAATTACCTCAACAGGAGTAAGCATCTTTTTCTCACTTATTTTGTCATATTTTTGCTTCTTAGTGCCTGCTTTCAGCCCCTGCCATGGTAGGCTGTTGGGAGTAAAAAGAACATGAAGAGTTAACATTATGTACAGAAATATGATATTGTAAACCATCACAGCAATACTAGATGTATGATACGACAGATGACAAACTAACCTGCCTCTAAGGAAGTACATAAGGACATAACCAAGAGATTCTAAATCATCTCTCCTGCTTTGCTCTGCATCAGAGTAAACATCTTAAATTAGGCAAAAGATATTCAATTAATCATCCAGAACTAGAAGGCACACAAACTCACCAACGCCAAGGTGGGTATTGACACTTGCATATCGTGCAGTTCCAGTGAGGTTCTTGTTCTCCCTACAAATTGAAGTGAATATGGCCCCATTAAAAAACGACAGGATAAGAGCATTTACATCATTGCCATTGGCCCTATACTATACATTTTTCAACGGAAAATAAAGAAGAAAAATATCACATATGCAGCAGCACAACTGTACAAGTAATTCCAACCAACCTGTAGGGAATATGCTTGTGAGTCTGAAGGTCCCTATATTTCTTTGCAAGTCCATAATCTATTATATATACCTACCATGAAGGTCAATAATATCAAACATTAATTGGATCTAGAGCAGTGTTCACAAAACCCTTTTTAAAAAAAAACAGTTTGAAATTCGAAAATCGTAAAAAACCACTTGAAAATCATCAGAAACCGAATGGTTAAGAAATAAAAAATTTTGGAAAAAAATTCAAAAAAATTTGAAAACCGGTCGGTTTTCACCGAAAACCAACTGACCAATTCAATGTTCCTTAAAGTCAATTTTTGAGTGATTTTCAACGGTTTTTTGAGCGGTTTACGTTGTATAAATTTTCCCAAATTTTTTGATTTTTTTTTAATTAGACCGGTTTACCGACCGGTTTTTAATCTCAAACTTGATCCAGAGCTCTCTATTCCAAAATCATGTTTTTATTAATCACACGATGTTGCTATCTATATAAATAAGGGCCTATATCAATGAACAGACTTGCATATCACCCACTCTTAGCTTAGTCATTAAATGAATCCTTTTTTAGAGGATTAATTGAATCCTTGTTGCAGCAGAAGGCCAGAAGCACCAATGTCATCTCCAAGCAGGTCAATGAGATCATAACAGCATGTAACCAAATTCATCAAACATTGGAGCATTAGTTTAACTGTCCAACCCATGCCTCTCTTTTTTGGGCCTTTCTTCCCAGAAAGAGCTATCATATTATGAAGAACTGTAAGGCACTAGGGCACCGCAATAAGATCATGAAACTACACTGTACAATGTGGTTGACAGGCAGGATACATACTAAAATAATACGTATCTTCTTTACAGCTATAGAGCAGGAGTATACAAATTAAGACAGCAGATATAAATGCAACCTGATTGGCTTTTCTCCCAAGCCCCATAAGGAAATTATCAGGCTTTATATCACGGTGAAGAAATCCCTTTGAATGCATGTACTCAACTCGATTAATCTGAAACATTTAGAACATAGAATGCAGTTATGCCAGAAATCTATATAGAGTAAGATACACAGAACAAATTAACTATTTAACAATAAACAATTGAAAACATATGAATTGGAGCAGATTCAAAAAGAAGCGATTGTGTTCTCACCATCTGATCAGCGAGCATGAGTACAGTCTTCAGTGAGAACTTTCTACTGCAATAGTTGAACAAGTCCTCAAGGCTAGGCCCGAGAAGATCAATCACCATCACATTATACTCTCCCTCCACGCCAAACCACTTCAAGTGTGGAACGCCAGCTTTAAACAAGAAAAAAAAATACAGTGAACTCAATTTAGGGGTGGAAAAAAACTTGAAACTCACGAGCTTAAAAAGTGCTCAGGAACTCGGCTCGAACTTGTTCCATAATGAGTCGAGCCGAGTAGATTTTTGAACTCGTTAAGATAACAAGTTTAACGAGCAAATTAGTGAGTTAAACGAGCTCCAGGCACCCCTAATCGTATGGTCCCCAAGCTGCCAAGGCCCTCGGGCCTCAACCTCCCACCTCTAGTCCTGGCTCCACCGGCCACCGCCCACGCTCCCCTCCCCTTGTCCCGCAGTCACCTCCCCTGACCCCTGCTCATGCCGCCGTCATCCTCCTCTTTGCCCGCCGCCGCCTCCCATCCCCCTTGCTTGCGCCGCCGTCGTCCCCCCTTCTCCCACCGCCACTTCTCCTCCCCCTTGCTTACACCACCGCCACGTCCCCTCCCCCTTGCTCCCGCCACCACTCTCGGTTCCCTTCGCGTCGGCCCTCGTCATGCCGTCCCGATTTGGTTCATGTGGGTTTGAATCTGAGCCCCAGGGGGTTCAAAGTTGCGTGGGTGGATTCGTACGGTTGCGTGGTCGATTTGCTTGCCTCCAATCCAATTTGCTGGGTGCTGGTGCTGGTGGGTGCCTGCAGGTTGGGTGTTGCCGACACGTAATTCCAACTGATTCGGGGTTTGTTTCTAGGATTGCGCAGGTGGTACTAGAAGTGGATATCAAGCCAAGTCTTCATCTTTTCGAGCTTTTTTCGAAATTGATATAGTTTGATTTAATATCATTTTATTTATAGTTTGGAAATATTTTTAGAATCGAGCTAATGAGCTGAGCCGAGCTGAGCCAAAGCAAAATCCAATTTCATTCAAAATTGACTCATTTCAATGTTTAACCAAGAATGAGTGTAATTGAAGCAATGTTGAACCGAGCCAACAAGTCCCACCAACAACCTTTTTTCCACCCCTAGGTAGTACGTACGGGGCTAGCAATTCAATTCATTGGAGTGGCCGGAGCTTGGTGCCTGGGGCTGTTGGTGTTTGCTACACATGTGGATTAGGATGTGCTGTAAATGTGCCACTTTTGGTTCGGGTTCAGCTCAGCAATGGTTATCTGAAGCTAGCGGATTTCAGTTTGTTTATGATTGATGAGCTGGTGCATACTTACGAATGTCCTCTTCTGTGCTCTCTAGTGTTAGAATGGTCCGGTCATCAATTTCTTTAGCTGTCGATTCATGGAATTACCACTAACTTGTCTGTTACTTTGTTGCATTGCAGAGCAGATTATAGTACGAATGATGATCAATTGGAGCAAGAGTTTATGCTGAAGGGAAGATGGTTTCAAAGAAAGGACTTGGAGGTTATTCATTTGCTATTTCTGCAATATGATGATAACAGATTAGCCACATTCATTGTCGCAAAAACTTAACACCAATCTGTTGGCCATGTCCTCTGCTTCAAAACTTGGAAAAAGAAAACAAGTGAAGCAGGAGCAACTTTGAGTAACGGAAGTAGGATGTAGTGGATTAACAGTGAAATCTGTTAGACCAATGCCAGATCTAACCCATTAGATGTTTGCTAAGATATTCTATTCTGTTGTGTTTTCTAGGCTTTCTAGGCATTAATTGATCTGCATTATTTATTTTCCAGTGGATGCAGAGCTGATGTTAGTGAAGCTGCTATTATTCTTCTACCATCAAATATTACAGTCTTTACACTGGACTTTTCAGGGTCTGGACTCTCTGAAGGTGAACATGTCACTTTGGGCTGGAATGAAGTGAGTTCTTGTGCTTATTGAAGATAGAAATAACACTTGTTCTTTTTCCAAACCTTTTATGTTTTTGGTAAGAAATAAGTAATCTGGAAACACTGTTTTAAAGTCGAGCGACTAGTCGCGACTAGTCGACAACTAGCCGACAAGTCGGTTTTGCAAACCTAGTCGCTGAGCGACTCGACTAGTTGTGCTAGTCGCTCGACTAGCCGACTAGTCGGCGACTAGTGCGCTAGCTAGAGCAGAGGAATCGCCCATGGGCTATATTAGGCCAAAGCCCAAAGCGAGTGAAGAAGCGAGTGCAGATCGTGAGCGTGACTACCAGGAGAACGAGCAAGAGCGGACCGAAGAAGTAAGAAACCCTACTTTGCTATGCCGCATTGCCTAGTGGGAGCAGAGCCGCTTGCCGCTGGTTGGAGCAGAGCCGAGCCGAGCTTCATCACGGACGCCACCACGCAGTACATTTCATCTTCCTTCCCTACTCCTCTCTCTCTTCACGGTGGGAGCAGAGCCTCGTCGCTTGTGAGAAGGAGGAGATGGTGGCGGAGGAGGCGAGGAGCAGGAGAGCTGCGAAGAGTGGCGGAGGAGCTGGCGAGGCGAGAGGAGGCTGAGGAGGTGGGCGGAGGAGGCGAGGCGGAGGAAGGGGCAGTGGCGGAGGAGGATGAAGTTACCCTGCTGCTCTTGCTTTGCTTCGATAGTTATCCCTGCTGCTCTGCTTTGCTTTGGCGCCCTGCTCTGAGCCTTCGATGCTTTGCTTCCTGCTACTGCTATCCCTTCCTTGCTTTGCAGTATTTCTTTGCTACTGAGCCTTCGATACTTTGCTTCCTGCTACTACTTTGCTAGTTATCCTGCTTTGCTAGTTGATTACAGAGTAATAGCACTGATTATCCCTTCTCTTGCACTCCATAGGTACAAATGGCAGCGGTCACCTAGTGTTTTTGGTATGCAGTATGTTGGTATATTTATAAAAATTATAAAGTATAGTCATCGACTTGTATCGACTAGTCGTGACTAGTCTGACCTAGTCACGACTAGTCTACAAGTCGGTACCCTAGCGACTCGACTCGACTTAGCGACTCGCAAACCTTGTCTGAAATGGATCATAACTGTCAAATGGATGGTTAGCGAAATGTAAATCTTTGTGTAGAAGATTTATCAGAGCTAATTGGAAATGTATATCTATTTATTTTAAGCAAGGAATGATTCCTTTTCACATTCTACTAATTGGAAATGTTGCTTTCTGCTAATTGAAAGTT
>JAYEVE010001589.1:0-10329 GCA_036346375.1 Guadua angustifolia
TCGTGCCTTCTTCCCCTTCTCCTCTCTCGCCGACTTCCCCATTTAAATCAAGGCGCTCGCCGCTTTGCCAATCCTTGCCTAAGAAGCTTCCTTCACAATCTTCCTTGCCAAAGACGATCGGGCAAAGACTCACCACCTCTCACCTGAGCCCTGCCCATCTCCTGCCGAATCGCTGCCACGGCAAAAGATTTCTCTGTGTCTTCGCTGCCTCGGCAAAGCATTGCAGAACCGCCTCTTCCGCGCGAAGGCAACTCCAAATCGCTTCGCTTCAATCGCAAAACTCAACAAGAACTAGTCTTTAACTCCGTCCGAGCCATTTTCACTTACCCTGAGCTTCTCCCATGCGAGCAAAACCTCATTTTCCTCCCCCATTCCGGCAATAACCGAAAAGAGCAAGCATCCACCGCAAATCTTCTACGCTTCAAATCAGCTCGAACCAATCAGCCTGAAGCATCCATGTAGTATCTAGTACTCATCTCCACCGCCAATTTGAACTCTTCTTCCCCGGTGCGCCGTCGCCCCGAGCTTCCCCTTCCGCCATGGCCATGCACGGTGATAGCTCAACCCGGTAACCCTCTTGCCCGGTCAATTGCAAAATCGCAGTCATAAGATCATACTGATGCTTCTCCTACCCAAATTTCGCTTCACGACGACATGTACTCCGCCGCAGATCCATGGCGTCCGCCGCCCCCTTCCGGTGGCGCACCCTTTTTGTGTGCCGCCGACGAACAAGAAGACCACCCCCGTGTGCGCAATTGTGCCCTGGTGCTCATACTGCTATCCATTCGTCGGCTCCGGCCTCCCTTCGCCGCCGGCGAGCTCGAGTCCGGCCTCCCTCGCTTCATGGCCACAGTGGACCTCTGGATCGATCAGAGCGCCTGAAGTCTCGCCAAAGGGCCCTTCATGCCAGCCTCTGAGCTCACGCCGTCTCACTGCCACTCCGGGCCCAATCGCCAGCCCCTCAGCCCAAGCCAGCCAAAAAGGGAAAGCGTAATCTCGGTGAGAAAGCGAACTTTCTATTTTTGGCAATTTCTCATTTTCCAGTATTTATAAACCCGAAAACATTCAATTGTTTATAACTTTTGAATCATCAGTCAAAATGAAGTAAAATAAATTCCTAAATTCATATAAAATCCTCAGAGATTCAGAATATACAAAAATATTTTGAAATTGAACTCTATTTAAATTTTTAATTCAAATTTAAAGTAAAGACCCAAAATATGTTATACATGAATATTTTGCATATGAACTCTAAATTAAATAAAATAAACTTTGTTAGAATCCTTATGATATTAGGAACCTGAATATGCAAAAATAATTAGGGTTCATTATAGGAAATATTTATGTTATTGTAAATAGCAAGAAAGTAGTATAAAATTTAATTTAGTAATTTTAGTTTCATGAATCTGAAATAGTAAATAATAAAATACATGATATTAGTAATCTGAAATTATAGAATATAGAAATACAACTCATGAAATCATTTTCAAAAGTTGTTAAAGAAATATGTATGATAAACTAACATAAATAGGTAACATCATAAATAAGATTATTACTAACTATATAAAGTTAATTAAAATCCGAATACGTAAAATCATAAGAACCTAACTTTAAATCATGCCTGCTTTCTATGATTTATTTATATTTGGATTTTATCTGATTTCTTTTTGTCCTTATTGAAATCTTGTTATTTGTGTTATTCGTTCGCGACGTGTAGAACCGGCGATACTACTTCCATCGTCGACAACGCCGACATGACTACGACTTCGATGTAAACAGCAAATAAGCAAGGCAAGCACCCTCCTTTGACCATGTTGATCCCAGTTTTATAAATGTTTTTATTGCATGCGTATATTCATTAAACTCTGCTACTTTGTGGGTACTGGTAGATATACCTGTTCTCTTATGAAATTCCCTTAATGTTGACATGTGAACCTTGACAACCCTAGAATTTTGGTTAGACAATATATGTTGTCAATTTGGGTATATGCGATGATTAATAATCATGCTTAGCCATGCTTTAGACTTGGGATAAATCAATTGAAAAACTTGATCAGATGAAACTTGGAAATATGGAGACATGATGATGGTTATTGGTATTTTGGTTAAAAATGAAAATAAAACTATACTTTTGATGCGGGCAATTATTGGCAATAGCCGGATGTACAAGGGACTTGTACGTAGTGTAGGGGGAGATTATTACCCGTGTCAGATTAAGGACCGAACTATGGGTTGTTTTCAGGCCAAGATAACCGTGCAACCACAAGTGCTGGTATGGGACAGCCTTAAACCAATTAAGTTATCTAGTTTAACTTTGCACATTGGTAGGCCGGAGTATTACGAGCTTCTTCAAGGATCGGTTGTTCAGAGGTGTACGCCATGCTATGGGTTCACGATTTCACGTCTGGCAAATAATGTACAAGGTACCGACTATTTTCGTGACAAATGATATGACGATTATTTTCACTACCATAGCATATCGTCACCATGCTGGTGTAAAGTTAACCTAGGTAATGTAAAGGTTTTCGTCATGAACATTCTGGCCACACGCTAAAAGTGCGTGAAACATGCGGCAAAAAGAAAAGGGCATGACTTGTGGGTAAAGCTGTACACCTCTGCAGAGTATAAAACTAATCGATTAGCCGCGCCCGCGGTCATGGGTACTTGGTAAAGTCATCACATAGTTAGCAGTTTTGATATTTTCAAAATGAATTGGATTGGATATATTTGTTGGAAAGTATTTGTCTCAGATTTATGCCTTGTATTGGCAATGGACGACTCGATGCTCACGTCATGGAGGACTGTGAGTTATTGCTTATACTTTACTTACTTGTTATTTTCATATCTGTCAAATTGCTTTTATAAATTCTGTTTTGCAATTACTACTTGTTTTACAATTTAAATTGGCATTATGCAAACTAACCGTAGAAACCTTTCCTTTGAAATGGCCTGCATGTATTATAGGTTTTGCTAAAGTCTTGCTGAGTACGCAAGTACTCACCCTTGCTTATTCGTGGTTTTTAGGGTGAAGAATCAGAATAGCTCAATGAAATTATTCGACGCAGGATTCGGGATGTTAACGAAGTTTTTCTAGGATTATACCTTGTCAGTTGCTCGAGGGATTGGATGGGCACACTACAAGACCTATGATTCTTTCCATCAGACATTCAGATTGTAAGATCTTACTATGTAAATTACGCTTTTATTTGTAATAAAGAGTATGGATGTGATATCAATTGTTGTAAATGTGCGTATTAGCTCTCGATCCAGTGGACTAGTACTGTGTGCACATGAGATTTTCATTTTGCATTTTATGTAAAATGGGGTCACTACAATTATCCTACCCCATTAGATGCAAACGAACGCTACGGCGAGCGGCAACGCCGTCGAGCCGCCCGCGTCGCGCTGCTCGAGCCCGCTTAGTGCAGGCGCGCCTCGCCCACATCGATTTTTTCCGCGTGACGTGGTGCAGCATCACACCACGCGACGCGTGGCTAAGGTGCGGGCTGACTCGTAGCACCCAGTTTTTTGCGAAAAGATTCTTAAAATTTTTTGAATTTACATATAGATCTTTTTTTGCTGGAAGGCCCTCAAAATTCAGTTTTTTTCGCTCAAGCCCTCCGAAAAATACAGGATTATCCCCGAGCCGTCTTTTTTCGAGGAGACTCTCCTTAATTTTTTTCAAATTACATCTAGACCCGTTTTAGCGTCGGGTTTTTTCCTGAAAAGACGCCCTTGAAAAATCCAGAATTTTTTTTATCTGCATGATTTTCACCCGCTAGACGTGTGACGGCTGACGCGTGGCGCCGAGCCCGCGCATCTAGTTAATTACACTCTGGGTGGGGTCTTTAACCGCACTCTACAGCACTGAACCTTGGATCAATAAAAAAGTTATGGCTTGTTTGGCATCGTTGGGAAATGGGAATGGGCAAGGGAATTAAGCGAGACTTCAATTCCCAGGGGGGAGGCAGGGAATTGAATTCCCTACATTTAAGTTGTAAACTCCCATTCTCTTCTCCAATTCCCACCAACCAATCAAAAGATTTTATAACCTATCTCTCTCATTTCCCATTCCCTTCCGTCAATTTCCTCCAACCAAACAGGCTATTATTGTAAAAACCTGTCGCAACGACTCGTGCTAGAAAACAAGTAAGCATAATTCTTCCTAAACAATAAAAGTATATCGACGCGAGGATAAACATATTTACTACAGGCAATCATCTAGCCATAATTAGCTCGCTAGCGGCAGTGGAAGATTCTGCGGTGGCGAGGAAAAGGACACTTGGAGAGGAAGTGACGCGGCGCCATGGCAGTCTGATCAATGCTGCAGCCACGTAAAACATCACGTCGTGGCAGGCACACCGGCCCGGCCCGGCCGGGTGGTGCCACGTTGTGAGACTCGTAATAAGTCCGTAACCGTTAGCTAGCCACAGGCTACAGATCACAAGATAGGGATGCCATACTGGTAGGGATGAAAACGGAACGGAAACGGTCGATAAATGGTCATTCTGTTTCCGTTTCCGTATTTTTTTCGAATGTAAACGAAATCGGAAACTCCGGAAACGGATACGGAAACGGATAGTGACGGAAACGGATGCGGAACGGAACGGAACGAATACGGAAACGAAAGTGGAAAATTCCACAAGAATATAGTACATGATCTATCCACAAGAATATAGTATATGATCTATCTAAAATTTCAAAAATACCAATTTTTAATGGTATCGTAGTTCTAGACAAGATCTCCCTGTTTAACAACCAAGCACACACGCTACTTCCCCCACCAATTTGACAAAAGATGTGCTTCTGAAAAGAAATTGGAAAAGTGATGCTGCTTGTATTTTCTTCAATGAAATTGAATCAATTTGTCATCTATTCTTTGAATGTGTAGCAGCCAGATTTGTTTGGGGGTTAGAGGGTAATCTGTTTCGAGTAAACTGTAGGCCAACATCTGAGGTAAAGACAATGATGTCAATCTGGAGTTTGTAAGATGCATATACATATAACAGAAAACAATGCTAGAACTATTGCCAGCTACTTACGTTATGAAACTCTGACGAGATATGAGAAAGCTCACCCATAACCATAAACCAGATCTGATCAACACAAGAAATTAAACAATATTGTTAATAGTGAAGGATGTTTGGTTTAAGAGGTTTGCAGTGCTTAGATTAACAGGTTTATAAGCAATAGAAATTGAGATGCATTGTATGTACAACACAATTTCTTAAGCTCCGAGCTTTCAGCAAGGCACTAACATTTCTTGTCTGCCTTCACGACATGAACAAATCACATCATGCGAACGGCACACTTTGTACTGATCAAACTAATGCGGCACATAATTAGGCAATCTGGCGCAATGGTACAAGTATCTAAAACAAGAAAATGAGCTATGGAAAAATGAACCGTTGAACTGCCTGCAGCAAATCTACTGAACTTAACATCACAGCGTAAAGCACATTAGCTTTCAAGAAAGTAAAAAAAAAAAAAAATCTGACCTTGAATCTTGAACTTAACCTCCCCCTTCCTCTGCGGCAACGCGGTCAGACTCGGCAGCAGGAGTGCGGGAGGCCGCCGCGTCGTCGCCGTTGTCTTCGCAGACGGAGAACCAGGAGCCGCAGCCTGCAGTAGCTCCTCGGCCACTTCAGTGGGGGAGGCACTACGGGCAACGGCAGCGGCGGCGCGGGCGCGGAGGGAGCGGGCTGCGGGGCGCTGGTGGTCGCCGCCGCTCCGCCCAGCGCTGGGTTCTTCGCTAAGCGGCTAGGGTTTGGAGTGTTGCGCCACCTCTTCGCTTGCCTTGGGCCTCGGACGGAGTCGCTTCGCCGCTTGCCTTTCGGCCGGACACGGACAGGGGGGAACTGAATCGACTTCACCATTTCGAAATTCGAATCACTTATACGGAATTTCCGTTCTGCTTCGTTCGTGAATCGATCCTCCGCTTCGCTTCCGAAAAAAAATTCCGCTTCGCTTCTTTCCGATACTTTCCGCTTCCGCTTCAAAATTAGCTTCGTTTCGCTTTTTCTTCTGAACGGTCGGAAGTTTCGCCTGCTTTCACCCCTACATACTGGTTCGATTAGGGCATCTCTAATGGTACTAGCTATAACAAATGTCCATATCATCTATAGATAGCATATAAACAACCTCTTCAATAGATTAGCTATAGCATTATCTATAAAATTAAATATTGGCCCACATGTAATAGATAATAAGTGCCTTGGAATCAGTTATAGCCTGGCTATACATTAGTAGCCGGTCTATATCTCTCTCCTCGTTTTCTCTCTTCCACCTAAGCAAAATATTGAGATGGCACCTTTATAGCTAGCTGAAGTGGCACCATTGGAGATGCCCTTAGAGCATCGGGCTGGAGTTAAGGGGCGCCATGGACGGATAAATCACCGTTTTTTTATTCTTCCTCTACTGTACACAAACATGGCAGATAGAAAATGGTTGAGAAAAATCCTTATTTACCACTGAAAATTGATCGGATTTTTAAAATACCATTATAAAATTGCTCTTTTTTTCATCGCTATCAGATCTTAACTTTCATCCCATTTTTGTCACTCCTATCGGTAGCCTGTTACATAGCCGTTAACCTGTACGCAAAAAGACGATTATGTCTATCTTCATCCTCATTTAAATCAAACAAATCTATTTTGAATTTTATGAATTTTTTTAGAGTTGATCCTGAGATAGTGCTAATATTTATGTAAAAATTTAAGAGCATGATCAACTCTATGAATTTTTTTTAAAAAAATTTAGTGCTTCAGTCTTAAAGAAAGATTTTGATTTTTAAGAAGCGTTAAATAAATTCAAAAATTTATGAGATTTTTTGGAGGTGTTCCTTAGATTATTTGAACTTAAATAAAAATTTTTAGACTTTTAAATTCTTGGAATTCAAAGCTTCAAAATGAGAACATCAACTAGGTTATGTGCTTTTCCAATAACATAGTTGTTGTTCTGATTTTTCGTGCTTTCAATTCAAAATATTTTCTTTAAGTTTAAAATAATCCAATGCAAACTCTGCTTGTCTAAAAGGCATGCGTGCGCAAAATCGATCAGCATCATCTCTGTATATCGACATGTTGTCCCCATCTCACATACTCTGACGACACTTCTTGATTGCTTCTTGTAGTTTTAGGGATGAAATTTTAGCGGTGTACACGTATATACTCCAGTGCGGTATGGAAATGTAAAGCAGTAATTGTTTTGCCGGCCTCCGTCTCGGGCGACAACGAGGGTATCGCACGGGAAAGCGACTGTCGGCATCCGCTCCGGCTGCCACGCAGGATATCCCGGTGGGCCCCGCACTGCTGACACCTTGCATGCATACTGCGCGCGCGCACACACAGCTCCGACATGCAGCCTGGTGGCTAGCGAGCACGCACGGCACGGTCGTCGTTTCCTCTTTTTGGTCGAAACAGATCGAGTGTCGTGTGCATCAACGTTCGTGCAGCCGTAAGAACCGGCCACCGTGAGCATCTTGTGCAAGTTGCGCACGGTTGGCCACGTATGCATGCCCAACCGGGCGCGTGCGTGGGTCAGACGCATGCAGCCAGATCAACCGGATTGACGTTGATGTATGTCCGGTGATCCGGCCGAGTTTTTTTTTTGGGAGAGCATACAAAGGGCCGGAAAAAAAAAGCTTGATGGTGGGGTTCGTTGGTTCGGTTCAAAATTACTTTAATTACACTTGTTTATTAGTTAGATATTGAAATGAGCCAATTTCGAATGAAATTAGATTTTGCTCTGGCTCGGCTCGTTGGCTCGATTCTAAAAATATATTCAAATTATAGATAAAATAATATTAAATCAAACTATATCAATTTCAAAAAAACTCGAAAAACAAGAATTAGCTCGATTTCCACCCCTTATACAAATGCTGGATACACACTACACTAGCATCAGGAGGCAAGTCTGAGAGCAGACACATTTTTTCCAGTGAACAAACACATGTACTCCGAAAACGGTGGATAACAACGTCAAGTCTAGAATTTACCCTGTGGACTGGGTGGACAACTTAGCCATTTGGCCACAGCCCACAGGCCAGCTTCCGATCGAGTTGGGCACACCGATGACCAAAAAACAATTTATTTGTTTTCTTTTATGAGGATTAAATTGTCTAATTAACACTTGTTCCTTAATCTTTCCTATGACTTCTTTTATTCTATCCATACTAATCGAAGACTTCTATAAGAGCCTTCCTTCATGTTAGTTCTTTGAATTAAAAGGATAGAAAATCCTACAATACCCGGGAAAAAAACTAGAAATTCGCACATTGATCCAAGAAAAAAAAGTCTTAACTGTTGTCCATAATGTCCACAGATATAGACTACTGCAGTGCAGTCTAATAGTTTGGTTGATGGATATACGCTGGATGGATACGTGACACAATCAGACTCATTAAAAAATCTATGAAGTAGGAAAGGAAAATTTTCTCGTGCCGGTCCTGATACGGATGCAAGCACGTAGCGAAGAAGTAACCGCTAGCTACAAAACAAGGGGGCTTTTAACTATTTGCCACCCTTACGGAGTGCTACAGTGATATGAGTCACTGACACGCTACAGTGATATGAGTCACTGACGGGGCAAATCTGTTACCACCCACCCCCGTAAGGATGGCAAATAGTTAATTATTCCCAAAACAAGGGGCACGACGATATTTGCCTCTAATTGATAGGTCGATTCATGCACAAACTCGACAAATCATTACCATCATCACTATTTTTTGAATAGATGGTTCGATTCCGCTCATGATAAATTGGTTGTCATATAAAAAAACTGCAAAATAATTTACCATGATAAATCTACTTGCATGCTCACGGACACTGCAACACAAGCTGGTTTTTCGTAGGAGGAGGATTCGAAACAAGAAATTAGGACATTAATCGAACAAAACAAAAGCTTGAAATTCCCACTGCACTATATTAAAGAAAAAAATCTCACTCATAATAATTTTTATACCGTCATCGAGAAAATCATATTAATTACTGCAAGGCTACCATTAGACATAAAAGATTGATGAAATTTTTACGTATCACCTGATGTATATAAAGTTCTGAATAAAGCTCCTTTTTTCTACGGTTTGTTTCGTCCAGACAAAAGGTGTGCCTACTTGGAGATGCACTAGTGTTCAAGAAAAGAAATCACCAAAAAAGTCCAAGAAAATTCAGGCAGTACGCTACTATACTCCCTGAAGATGCAAAATCTTGGAAGAAACCTCATCAATTACTTCACCTTTAGTTTCCTATCACAATATTACTTTTTGTGGTTCAACCAATAAGGCCGATAATTAAAAACAGAGGAGTTCATGTACAAGAAAGCAAGATGTGAAGCTGGAACTACAGTTCGGTTGAGTATGGAAAACATGGGTATCCAGAGAGAATCTAAGCGTTTTCTTACTAAATAGTACTCAAATTTTGAGTCTTCGGGTCTAGATACAATAGATAAAATTAATTTGCCTTCTCTCATTCCATTTGAATACTATTTTCTCAAGGAGTACTTATTTTTTAGGTATGGAATATTATTCTTTTTATGTGGCTTTTCTACATCAATTATATATTAGTTTTACACAATTAAACTATGTAAAAAATGATGAGGCAATTCGTAAAAATAACATTATTATTTTTCTGTGGATTTTTTACACCAATTTTATACTAGTTTTACATAAATTAAATTATATAAAAAATAATGTGACAATTTTTTTAAAAAAAGAACAAAATAAAATATAAGAAACAAAACAAACAAAAAGGTGGATCACAAAGTTAAATATTGACAAAGTCATGGGAAAGCACAATGTGAATCACAAAGCAATATCTAATAGACAAAAAAATTAAATGTTCACAAAAAAAAACAATGTCTGATAGACCAAAAAAATTGAGTACTCACGAACAAAAAAACATTCGAGTGTTATTTAGCAATTCCTGAAAAACATAGTCAAGCAGCATATGACAACTATATTTTGTAAACCACATTTATAGATAATATAAAAGTAAAACCAATTCAGAATTTGAAATTTAAACCGGCCTTGTCTATCCATGTATGTACAAACTTTGAATTACCATTCGATTTTTTTAAATTTTTTCAAATATTAACATTTTCAATGTCTAAAGTTGCAATAGAAGCCCACCATGCCAACTAAGAAATAAAGTTTTATTCATTCGAACTAAGTTAGGATTCTACATGTTCTTTAGCAGTAAAAAGTATTTTGTACTAATGTAGCCTACTGTAGGCGCAGGCGCACGAGTTGACGTCTAGTCAGCTAAAAAAGTGAATATTGGTCGAATCAACCAAATTATTCCGTATTATAATTATAAAAGGTCCCTGATGGAG
>JAYEVE010001112.1:0-52464 GCA_036346375.1 Guadua angustifolia
CGACTTTTCCCGAGAGGACCTAGATTTAGACCTACACCCACAACGGAATATCCGATACTATCGGACTATCCGATATTCGCATCGGACATTCCGATATTATCAGCACAGAAATTAAAAGCAATGTGAGTGTCGTGCTTGGTGACTTCCAAAACTCATTTTGTAAAACTTGTTCATTTGAGCATAGAGGTCATTTCTAAAGCACCTACATCCCATCCCTCTTGATAGTACGGTGATTCTATCGACTCAATCAAATGAAAAATCTATGCTAAGTCGACGCCATTCTTCTTTTCTCTTTTGAGGGTCGTCATTGTCCGTAGATGCGTTCCTTTTGGGACTAACACCTGCTCATGTACTTATTTAAGCCATTAGTCCCTTAAACGTTTGTCATTAATCATCCAGAACACAATTAGGGGCCTAGATGCACTTTCTGTCTCGAGTAGGCTCATTGTCCAAGTCAGTGGCTCCCTCGAGCAGCTCACTGTATTCATCAAGCTTGGCCTCCTAAAAAGAAAATTGATTAAGCAACAGTGTATGCTCAGGTGCAGCAGGATTGGTCGTTACTCAATATATATCTCTTGTCGAGGATTGGTCAGAGATTAGGCCTCTACGCTACAAGGGCCAGGTTTTGAGCCTTAAAATATCTTGCTTATTCGAGAGGAAATGTTCACATCTGACAAGACTGTTGGTTAGTAAATTAGTTCATTAGCCACCAGTCATGGTGAAAGAAAAACAACAACAGACAAAGTTATTACTACTTATTCTCAGGGCTATTTCTGGTCCAATCATCGACCCAGAGTACTCCCAGGCTAGGTGGTCTCAGCACATTAGCGGACTCGACTGTCGTGTCAGAAAATCTCAGGCGACATGCCACGCGGTTAATCCCTTTTTCTCCAGCTACTAAATTTTCTCAATGTAACGCGCATTTTGCGCCGTCGACGGAGGGACTTTCGTCTAGAGGTTGATGGAGTTCGGGAAGAATGGCTGATAAGCCAGGGCAAAATTGACTGTGTCCGGCATGGTGATACAAAACCACTGCTTCTTCCAGTCTGATTGCCAGGAAGAAGCCATGAGAACTGAGATATATACATCAACAGTGCTGCTGCAGAGGTCAAATCTAGCACCCCCAACGAACTCATTCTTGGTTGATCTCTTCAAGCAATAAAAATGGTGAAGCAAATTGAGGATGGGTCTAACCCAAGAAGGCCTCACGAAGATGAGCAAATACACTAAGCATTGTAATCGAGTTAGGACTCAGGAGAAAAAGTTAAATTCCATAGAAATCCAGAACATCAAGTAGAAATTTGGAAGGGGGAAAGCTGAGACTGCAGTGGAAGAAAGACTCGAAAACTACAGTATCGCCCTCATCCTTAGGGTCAGATAAGCCTCACCGACGGATGGTCACCGTGTCTCCTTTTTCGGCTATGCAGCAGCCTCAAGATTGTCATAAGTACTAGAAGACATTAGGAGCAGATAGAAAGAAGATCTCTCAAAACACAAGCGATGCAAGGGCTCAAAGGGGCGAGATAGAGGCTTCGAGAACAAGGATGAGGATGAAAGAATGAAACAGCTATAGTTCCTAATCTAGAGATTTATAAGCCAAAATCTTTTAGGCACAATGGTTCATTTCCCACCACACGGCACATTGATCGTCGATAAAAGTGGAATGATGGCACCACATTCACTGTAGCATCTCAGACAGGAGAAATAAATGCCTAAACTGCTCAACGTTTAGAATTTCTGACAAAACTGTTTCAACTCTGCTCTAAATCGAGTTAACTGGTCAATATCGAGCGACGTGAGGTTACCTAAGCATTCAAGTTGGACTTGCTGCAGGGCACTCGACCCAGCATGCCCTACTCGACACTGAGCGATTTCCAGCTTGCTTGAATCATTCGACCATATACAAGCGAGGCATTGCTCGAGCAAAGAAGGATTGGCAGTAATCGACCAAGTGCTCAAACGAACCCTCCACTAAGTAGAGTTTGGGGGCTACTATCGAATATCCAAATATGGGATATGGAAGTGTGCCATAAAGTTAAAGACCATACTATATATATCTCTACCAGCATTTGGGAACTCTAGATATTTCAAGCCCAGTTCGATGGGATAAGATATATGGAGAAAGGGCATCCCCACACAATGAAGGATTCGATCATGTTCCCGATATGTGGAAACCCACTCGAATACGATCAACGGTTATGGAAGTTCAGATGTGATACAGAGATCATAATGAGAACAGACTCCTCATCAACCATGATTCAGTACTCCAACACATTATATAAGGGTAAGGGTAGACATCGTCAAGGACAACCCAATTCTGAAGCCAACTCTCAAGCAACAGCCATGTAGAGCCAGACGCACAGGAAGATCTCTGAGTAAGACATCCACTAGCCATAGTCTAGTCACCCCCATATTCATATTTTTCCTTGTAATCAGGACTAGTCATCCAGATCTGTAAGCTATTCATTGATCTCATACATCATCCACACAGGAGTAGGGTGTTACTCGATCAAGAAGTCCAAACCTGTCTACATCGTGTGCCCCCGATTGTGTGTTTTGATCCTGCATATCTCGAAGGTATCTGAATATAAGTGTGTTGTCGATCACTAACCTTCGACAACCCCAATGTTCATAAACAACACCACAAAGACCAACCCTAGGGTTTTACCTACGCTCAAAGACTCGATGGCTTGGGGACCTCAGTGTTTCCCCCTTGAGTCGTGCATTGCTCGCCTCCACCTGATCCAAATCCCTATCCAAGGACCTCTAAATCCACTCCACCACTAGGCGCAGCAGCTATGGTGATCTAGGAAGGTGGGGGCAAGGGTGGCTACAAGGGAAAGGCAAGGGGGTAACTAGGGTAGAAGGGGTGGAAGGCAACTAGGGCTTGGAGGAGGGGAGGAGGTGGCTGCAATGGAGACAGGAGGGAAGGGATGGCTGCTTCCAAGGAGGAAGAGGCGGGTGTGTGTGATAGGGTGGGGTAAGGGGAGTGGCAGCTAGGGTTAGGGGCATGGTCCCTTCCCTCTCCCCTTGGTCCAATACATGGCCATCCCAAGCCCACAACTAAAAGACTCAAACAAACAGAGCTCGATTTCAAATAAATTTAGAAATTGTAATTGCCTTAATTATAGTTTGTATGAAGGAGAACGGGCTTCTGAAAGTTTGAATGGGATAGAAAATCAAGAAAATAAAAAGGAAGAGAGAAAACTAAGACACTATGTGTATGGACCAAGTCCACAGATAGACTCTAGTCCAAGGTGGATCGGGCTCACGTAATAGGATGGCTGAAAACCAGGGCCTACACGTCATTAGACATTGGTTTGAATCTTCCCTGCAATCATTGATGTAGATGACACGTTGATGCTTGGGTTGATGTGGTGGCTGACTTGGGTTGATGATATCAGTAGATGTCGCAGTGGATGACACCATTGCTAATGTCAACTCAACATCGGTTTTAGTGGCTCAATCTGGCCAGTGAGGGGGAAGACGACCTGATCAATGAGGGAGAGGTGACGGATTAGGCTCAGTAAAATGTAGATTCAACGATGGGCAACACAATGAAGCCAGAGAAGGCAACAACAATGACCAAAACACACCAAAGAAGGAGATCGGGTGCAAGGAAGAACTCCAATGGCACGGTGATGCGAAGAACTCCGACAGGCTCATCTCGGGAGTTAGCGGTATCCCGAGCAATGGTGAGGAGGCTTACCTGGGGCTTAAATAGCCTCCCAAGGTGTGGCGTAGGCAAACTATTCGAATAGGTTTTACACTCTGCAGAGGTAATCACTTTACCCACAAAATATGATCAATCCCTTAATGGCATGGAATTGACACACTTCTTTGTGTGTGCAACTATAAGATCATAACAAAAACTTTTGAAAACCCTTTTTGAACATATAATCTCCCAATATGCCTAATCTCACAATTTTACCCTCCACCAGATCATAAGATTGGGAGGGACTCACCATTGGACTAGGAACAACATATGTTCAATATGTGGAGCCACTACTACACACATCTTCCCTGACTATGCACACAACTTAGTCTACCACTTGATGTATTATATGTTATGACTCGATAACATACTAAGTTAGTTCTATCCCACTACGGACATATGGTTGTATGATTAGCCAAGTTCAATGGATTACAATGTTATGTCCTTAAATGACTAAGGCAATACTTCCAATTTACTTGGTCACATCAACCATATCACTTGATTCACATGGACTCACCATCCTAATGTCACATAGACCAACCCAGCACACCACCTTTTGCCACTTGGCTTAATCTAAATTATTTACCACCCAAGTTGATTATCACGCAACACATGCCATCAACATCATTATCATGTGACAACACCTAACACCCCTTTTCCTTAAATATGTTCCATAGATAATTAGTCATATTTAAATTAGCACTTCAAAATGATATTGGTAACCCGTTACATGGCTAAGCATACTAATCGTATTCTAACCAACCCACATAAGTGATATACAAGTGACCAACTATTAATTATCCATTCTAGGACAACAAATGATCATGGCACAGTAAAATGGCAAGGTAGGTATAATCCAAATTTGTTGCATAACTAATTATAAAAATAATTAAACAATTGATAATTTGAATGAGCATGCAATAATTTGAAGCAAAATAACTTTTATAAAACTACGTTCAGCATGATCAAAGCACAACTTGCCTTTAAATAAATCCTGATCTTGATATTGATCTTCATTCAACTCTTCTCCTTCAAATGCTCCCTGCACTTAAACTTCTAAATGAAACGATCGACAAAAAGCAAATAAGTACAAACCAGATGCAAAACAAACTCCAAAAATATAATGTAATAGACTAGAGTGTAGGGCCTAATTTTAGATAACTTTAGGAATATGAATGGACTCAATCGGAGTTCATATGAAGTAGAATAGACTCTCAGAAGATATATGGGACAAATAAATTCTAGAATTAAGAGGGAAAAGAGAATATTACAAGAACATTCCTCTCTAACATCTTGACAAGTGGGCTGAGGAAATATTCTAAATTTCTTTTTATTTTTTGGAATTTAGGAAAATAACCATAAACAAGCACCCTCAAATGAGAAACGTAGATTACGCAACCTAAACTCTAACATCATCCTGAGATAAAAAAATAAAACTAATATGCCTAAAATAAATATATGTCTAAAAAGGACACAACATCTTCGAGCTTTGATTAGCATATTCAAATAATATAATAAGGCCTAGCTACCAATTAAAAAAATAGAGAAATTATCTTCAAATAGTCCATGCACATTGAGAGTGTATCATGACATTAATCCCAAGCGTGAAGAATATCCATGGATCAAAAGAATCATAAAAGCATTTGGTAATGTATTGAAACATGATACTTGATAATATCATTGTAAATGTACTCATAATCAAAGATATAACCATATGCATGATCATGAACAGTAATGACGACAAAACAGCTAGCATAAAGCTCAAGTTGTTTTTAAGGTGTTCTCAGATGTCAGGTTGCCTTAAGAGGCCTTCCACGCCACTAGAGAGAAGTTATAGACAAATTTGTGACAACCTTATCACAGTTTTATAATCAACAATTTTCAATACTTGACAGATACTTGAAACCTAATCAATTGAGAACTTTTGACTAATATACATCTTTTGAATCAGTACTTAGTTAAAGCATATAGAGCATACACTAGTTAGCTAACAAGAAAAAATAGCATGCAATCATAGCTCAGCTGACAAGAACTTGATAATAAGCTAGCTAACAGAAGAAGGAATTAACAGAAACCAGCTACAAGATAATTCAACAATGGCAGTTAACAAGTATAGTTCTACTGAGAGCTAGCAAAGATTTTCGACAATAATGACAGCTGAAAATGATGCAATACAGTATGCAATAGATCCACAATATATATTCACATTCAATAGAAGTAAACAATTGATCTAATCAATTATGAATGCTGAAAATAAGTTGTTGTCAAAAATTGTCTCCCTTTTGCCCACTCTTCATTGAATAATGCCTCCCTTTTTTGCATGCAAGGACCCAAAGACAACAAAAGTTATCTAGCCCCTTTGCAAGCACATAGAAATTGTGCATAGGAATTACATACATTAGACAAGCTCTTGGGAGACAGGGGGAGCATGGAGGTGATGGGGGGAGCTTGGAAGTGATGGGGGGAGCTTACGGGAGACAACGGGAGGAGCGAGTTCGACTTGTTGCAGGGATGGGGATGGGCTACAGGGATGAGGGCTACGGGGATGGCCATTTAGTGAAAGCATCTAGGCCCCCAAATTTCGGTTGAGTTTTGGTAATTGATAATAATAAAGTTTTAAAGTGCTAATGTCTTTGAATTGAGTGTGTTTGAGTACAGGTTGGTTCAAAATGAAATGGACAAAAGAACATCGACGCAAAAATAGAAGATCAATGCAGCAAGGCTAGATGACCTAGGTATAAAATATAAGGACCTTTTCATAGTTTTACCGATCTCGGTGATTGAAGAGAAAAGATCGGATTACTAGAATAGATGTCGTACTTTTAAGAGGGGTCATTGTCGCAAGTTTGATATCGAGAAAAGTGTCAAGGCTCAAATCACATTATATTAGACATCTCAGGAATTAATGGTTAAAAAAATTGAATGATGAAATCAAAAGGGATTAAAAATTGCATCTTTGATTCTCATGGGCGGTATGACCTCAGGGGCCTGTGGTAGTACCAGCCTAAGGTGCTACCACACCCCTTGCGGTGCCTTTTTTCCAGTATAGATGCATCTATCCCCTGAGCATGCGGTATGACCGGAGGTACATGCGGTACTACCGGTGAGCAGTGGTACCGCACCCTCTATAGTAACACCAGCCGAGTGACCAACGGTCACTGACTGGGCATTAATTGCTCCACAGTGACCGTTGGTCATAGAGGAGCGGTAGTACCGGCCATGGGTGCGTAGTACCACCCCCTCAGCTTATTTTTGAGCAACTTTTAAGCAACGGCTACATTTGGTTGGTGAGGGCTATAAATACCCCCTCACCTGCATTCAAGGGTACTTCTTGGACAGTCTCCCATACTCTTGGTGCTTAAAATTCACACATTAAGAGAGCTAGGAGAAAATTGAGTGGAGTATTAAGTGATTGAGCCTTAGACACTCAAATTTGACTTCAAGCAAGCGTCAATACTCATTACTCTTGGAGGTTGCCGCCTCCTAGACGGCTTGGAGGCGTGAGGTTTTGGTGATCTTCACAAGAAGCCTGTGTGAAGGCCCGAACGGTTGTGAAGACAAGGAGCTCGCTTGCCCAGAGCGCGGAAGAGCTACCACGAGTGATTGAGGAAGGCTCAAGCAAGTGGAGCCGACTTAAAGAAGTTCAAACCACCTCAACGTGGAGTAGGGGAGACCAGCAAGTCTCCGAGACCACGGGATAAAAATTTATGTGTTTATCAATTGTGGTTTGCATTCTTCATTCTCTTGGTTTTAATTTTAGCTAATTGATTATCTTGGTGAAATATTAGTTTAGCTATTGAAGTATTTGAGTAGAAGAGATCATTTGATAATCACTAGAATCGCGTGATATTAAAAGTGATAAAATTGTCATTCGTGCGTAGAAATCTCTAAACTTGATTTTAGTATAGAAAATTTAAAAACCTCCTATTCACCCCCCGTCAAGTCGGTATCCTTGATCCTACATTTAGGGTTTGAGAGGGCATGGGGCACGGGGAGTGTGCAAGTACTGGGGCGAGTGCACTGGACATGAGCAGTGGCCGAGGGGTATGGGGCAAGAGGGTGTGGTCGGCGGCCGGGGGCAGGGGAAAGGGGGTGCAGGCGGCGGCTGAGGAACAAGTGGCATGTGGCATGGCTGGGGGCTAGGGGAAAGGGGTAAGAGGGTGTGGGTGGCGGCATGTGGGTAGTGGGTATGGGGGTGCAGGCGAAATCCGAGGGGCAACGCGCACGGCTGAGGACTAGGGCTAGGGGCAAGGCGGCACGAGCACTACAAAAGGACACCCCTTTTTGCAACGCATATATGCGTTGCTAAAAGTCCGTATATGCATTGCTATGGTCTATACCAACGCATAATTATGCGTTGCCTATGCTGCCGTTGCTAGGGGCTGTTGCAACGCTTATATATGCATTGGAAAACCCTACTAATAACCGTTGCTAAATTGCAACGGATATTTATGGGCTACAGCAACGCTTACATGTGTTTGTGCCGCCCATGGGCAGCTTACCTCTAAAGCTTGTTGCAACATTTAGATTCGAATTGTGGCAACGCTTATATGCGTTGCAAGAAATTAACCATTGGAAAAAAAATAATTAATATTTATTTGGAGCCAAATAAATATGTACAGGATCTTAATTAGCATTTGAAACTTTTCGAGATCATCCAAGGCACACACATAGGAAATAAGCACAAATCGGTCTATATTAAAACAAATATTCACATTATAGAGTAGCATCTAGAAATGGGTCTATATTAAAACAAATATTCACATTATATAGTAGCATTCACAACGCATAATCACAAAAAATATAATTGGTAACAAAATATAAAGATCAAGCAATAAAACAAAATTGTGCAACAAGATCGAAAATATATACCAACACTCATGTTGAACACTTCCAACTGTTATCATACAACGTTGCACATTATCTTTGCAAGTGAAATGGCAGGAAATAAGGAATACTTTCAATTCAATACATTCTTATGAATAGTTGTCACACCAAGGTGTATCAAAGTTGTAGAATAGCAGAATACTCATGAGAACAGAGTAACCCAAAAAGAAAAAAAACTCTCAAGCTTTCTTGATTCTTGAATAATGTCAGAATGACATTCCATCATAGTCTACCAGTAAAACCAAAATAGTAAATCCTAGACAAGGCCTTGAACATCTGCGGAGGGTGCAGAGCAACACGCCTAAGCCGCTCACTCGAGTACTTCTTGTACATCGCCTTGACTTGCCCTCAGAGCGGCAAAGATGTGAATTCACAAGGATATTTGCGCACTTCGATACCATCGATACCAACATTTTTAGCTCACGGATTGCAGTTAAACCAAGCTCTTGAATCTAAATTCGAGTTGAACATTGTAGTTAAACCAAGCTCTTCACTTACAAAAGTTGTGCCTCGTTCAAACCCAATGTGGTGCTTGGCGTGTCCGTCCGAGAGGACTCTTCTTGGCGTGCATCGGCGGCATATAGTGCGAGGCGGCAACCATCGATGGGCGAGAATGATACCATGCTATACTCCTTGATGCCATTTACGCAAAGAAGGACACCATATGCTCGGTTGTATTCACAAGACAAGAAACGTTTTTAGCACATAAGAATTCCATCGCCGTCGACATGGAACCACAATGAGCTGGTTGTCGAGGTCGAGCTTATCAAGTGGAAAGTCTCTGAATACCAAAGTGGCTCGTCTCTGTTACCTTGTTTGCGCAGCAGACTTCACTTTGAGCTTTACGCAGAAGCGGTAGCGAAAGTTCTGGTGATGGGGTGATTGATCCCCTCTGGCGGTTGGATCTTCTGTTAAATAAGAAGACGGGTTTGAGATAGGGAATGCTACAAAAGGCGCGTTGGTTTTTGTTTCTTACATGTCGACCGCTTGGGTGTTCACGAGGTTGCCGATATAACCGAGGGCTTTCTGTGTCTTGCAACAAGTCGGCCGACGACGGCGGTGGCCTACGCTTTCCATGGGGATCGCGGCACTGCCATTGCCGATGAAAAATGAGTTGCACGGGTTAATTTTCATCTGAAATTGACCTAAAGCTCAGAAAACGTAGACAAAAGAACAAAGATGCGAACTTTCATCAAATCCTACTCGTTGGACATAGAAACCCAATCTCCACTAAGGATAAACAATAGAAAACCAGGAAAGAATCGAGATATCAAGTCAAAAATAGGTTGGGCCACATCGAATCCATTCTTGATGCATGAATTGGGCAAGAAGGGCCGAAAAGATCGTGCACTTTCAGATCGAGGCGCCCAGCAACATCAAAAATCGGTTCTGGGAAGGATTCAAACCAAAAATGCTTCGAACAGATCAATAGCTCTTAACCAACTCAAGATGGATTGCCTTAAAGCCGAATCTTTCCCAAGGAATCGAACGAAACAAACCACCTAACAGATCAAGAAGAGCATGAACCCTAACAATCCGATCCGCATCAGACCCCCAAAATATTGCCCCCCAAGAACCCCACAATGCAAACCAGCATCAAATCAAGAACTCACGCAGCGTCAGATCTCAAGATCTGACTACTCACCTCTGTTTGCCGGGTGTACCACTAAATGTGAGGCTGTAGCAAGCGACGACGCAGGTCTAGATGACGGTGTTCTCCTGCTTGGTGAAGGGCTTGGATACGACACCGAGCCTCTCGAGCGCCGCCGTCCACGTCCACACGAGGAAGTAGCCGAGCAGGCCCGCGGCAATCCATTTTATACTTCTCGGCACACAGCTTTCATAATTTTTCATACATCCCGTTGCCACACAGGCCCACCCGGCACGAAGCCTTCTCGCCACTTGCCCCGGTCCAAAACATTTCCCACCCCAGGTTTGCATTTATGCAACACATGCCAATGCCCACTTCATTGCACGAGTAGAACCACACAGGTCGCTACCCTCAAGTCCATTTCATGACATCATCGCATTATTCCAAAATGTGTTCCATAATGGTTTAGTCAGTATTGATTTGCTAATTGAAAGACATTCAACGCATACAAGCAGGCTAAGCGACTAATCACAGTCTAGCCTCCCGTGTTGGCATTAATATAGCAACCAACATAATTTAACATTCTAGGGTGACAAGGTGTTCAGGGCATACAATGACATTAACAAGGTGGCATAATCAAAATGGTATTTTTAGCTACCTTTCCCAACAAAAACAATTTCATTTTTAACTAACATAGCATGCATAATTGAATCGAAATACATTTTAAAATCTAGGGGCAATATGGTCAAAGCATGACTTGCCTTCGAAAAGGAGTTGGTCTGATGCGAGATCTCTGACGGGTCTTGAAGTCTCTCGGCGACTTCCAAAGAACTCTGAGTCTACTCGCATCAAGCAAACACTCAATGAATAAACGATACAGACAGCAAGATCATCACTAAAAATAAAATAAAAAATCACCATTAAATAGTTTACATTTTTACAAATTTTTAGCACTGGAATCACTCAATTCGAGTTAAAAGCATAAAAGTTATAGCATTTACAAATTTGCTGAAATTCAATAAATGAATAACCGAATTAAGTGTTTTATTTTTCTACTGAAAAATTCGATTAAATCCTCGGCTGGACACGTGTCGGCACCAGAGGCTTCCACGTCGCTCTCGGCCACTGACAAGTGGGCCCCAGATGATGTCATGCTGACGTCAGCTCCCACGGCGGTCCACCCACTGACAAGTGGGCCCGATAAACAGTGCTTGGACCAATCAGAAGCTGACACGCGGCGAGCAAGTATCAAACCACGCAGACACAAAATCTCCCGACCGTTAGATTCAAATCCAACGGTCGGTCGCTTCGAGCGT
This sequence comes from Guadua angustifolia, assembly GCA_036346375.1. Classification (NCBI taxonomy): domain Eukaryota; kingdom Viridiplantae; phylum Streptophyta; class Magnoliopsida; order Poales; family Poaceae; genus Guadua; species Guadua angustifolia. Next base: position 11,510 of record JAYEVE010001112.1, read on the forward strand.
TGCACTGCTACCAAGCTTACGTGGCGCAATAGCGACGGTCAGATTGAAGATCTACGGCTACGGTTACCCGCGGTTTACTATTCCGGCCCTAACGTGGGCGCAGCAGAGCGGTTGGATAGAGATCCAACGGCCATGGTTACCCAGAGAGTTTACTGCTCATCGCACCTACGTGGATGCACCAGAGCGGTCGGATGAGAATTCTACGGTCGGTATTCGCCGAGGCTATTGAACCTAGCGCTACAGGGGGAGGGACGTGGCATTACCTTGGTCGTCCGATGAAGATCCTACGGCTACTGTTACCCGGGAAGTTTACTATTCATTAACCTACGTGGCCCGACCAGAACCGCACGATCACCATCTAACGGACCAGATCAAACCATACCGCTTTAGCATATTTTGAAAAGGGAGGATGCGTGGCTTTACCTCAGGCGTTGGATGGGAATTTGACGGCGGAGGTGAGCTGCGAAGCGTCGAAGGAGCGGCGGTGGTGCTCGTCGCCGGACATGGAGAAGAAGCAGAAGGCACGGGCGTTTCCGAGCGTCTCCGATTGAAAGAGGTGGCTTGGGTGACGGAGCTTGGAACGGCAGACTCGGCGGAGGTCTCAGGTGCGGCGGAGAGTAGCGAACGACGGCGGAATGAGGAGAAGAACGGAGGTGAAAGAAATGGCAACTACGGCGAGCTCTAGCGCATGCTACGGAGGATGGCAGAGCACAAGAGAAGTTGTAAAAGGAGCAGAGTGGAGTGCTGAGCACGGAGGTATACTTCACCAGCTCGGACATGCCTCGAGTCACGCGCAAAATCTCTGACACGATCCATGGCGGTGGGTGAAGGACCCGATTGATCCTCCTTCGATGATTCCTCCACTGTGGTTGGTTTGTTAAGCAAGGGTGAGTACACCAACACGTACTCAATAAGTTGTGCACAAAATGCATTTCTATTATATCTATATGCAGGCTTATTCCAAAGGAAGGCTTATGGTTCATAAGCATTAAGCAGCATTTGAAAACATATACAGTTCATAGATTGAAAAGACATTAAAACAAATAATAACAAGTAATAGATTCAGTGATTCTCAAATAAACCAAGTTCTCCATCCTAAATCAAGTTCCATTATCCACATGGCATCCTGCCATCCCATCCAGTTGTCCATTTTAATTAACTACCCATAGTTGACCGAGGCAAGACTAACCAAAAGTTCATCATAAAACCAAATACGACCGCCCAATTGCCACTCTTGGCCCACCAAATGCGACCGCCCAATTGCCACTCTTGGCCCACCAAATGCGACCGCCCAATTGCCACTCTTGGCCCACCAAAAACCAAATGCGATCGCCTAATTGCCACTCTTGGCCCAATTAAAACCTAATGCGATCGCCTAATTGCCACTTTTGGCCCACAAAACCAAATGCGATCATTCAATTGCCACTCTTGGCCCACCGAAACAATCTTGCCACTTGCCTCGGTTTAAATCATTTTTCCCACCCAGTTGATTACCAAACACCACGTGCCCTTCACAAATCAACATCGCTATGGACTCACTGTCACAACAACTCAATCTCTTTGTGCGACCACACATGGCCCACAAATTATTATCATAGTTCCATATTCCATTAGTCAAGATTAATAAACAATATTCCATGAGCATGTGATGACGTGGCATGGCTAAGCATCTCTAATTCGGTCTAACCACCCATGTTGATTTTCTATTTAACCAACTATAATTAACCAACCTAGGGTGACAGGTGGATCATGGCATACAACTAGCAAGGTAGGGTATAATTCAAAGGGTACGATAGCTAGTCCCAAATTTAGGTTGAAATCATTTATATACATAAAATAACATGTGATAAGGTAAATCAAAATAGCATGCAATCTAATTTATGGGTGCAACATGATCAAAGCACAACTTGCCTTGCTTAAGCTCCGGTATTGATCCCAAATTATCCTTGAGTTGCAAATTCCTCCTCCAAGCCTCGTACAATTCAACGCCTACGAATCGAGAAGAAATAGCAAATAAACACCAAGAACAAATAGCAAATGAACTCAAAAATTCAAATAAAATCCACCATTGGAAAGATCTCAATTTTACAAATGTTTCGGAATTTGAATCACCCAAATCGGAGTTCATATGCAAAAGTTATAACATTTAGATCTTGTGAAAATAGACTAAACTCTGGAAGTAGAAATTCTAAATTTTTCCGAATTATTTTTATAAAGAAAATCCGAATTTTCCTGCCCTGGCTTGTACGGACAAAACGTGGCGTAATCTAGAATAACTGAACAAATCAATCTAGAATAATTGATCTAATACTATAGAAGAGAAACTAGATTAAACATGCATACTAGAGAGCAATTATACATGAAAGAACCAACCTCAATTAATCTCTGTAGTTTTCCTCTAATTTTCCTTCTAATCTCTCTCTATTTTCTCTCAGCAACTTTGCGTTTCCAGAGCCGATTCAGAATACTTTCGCGTGCACTGTAGCTTCGAATACCGTAGCTTCGGTTACTGTAGCATCACGAGAACAGAAGCACCGAAGTCCTTCGCCTTTTCCTTTTCTTCCGCGCTGTGCTTCCTTGCGTCTCGAGCGCCGCTTCTTGGTTCAACGAACACAACGCAATGCTGAATTCCAGAGCAGGGCCGGCATGCTTTTTAAGGCTCACGGCTTCCGTGCTCATGCCGGACTCCGTAACAACTACGGTCCCAAGCACCGAATCCATGTAGAGAGCAAAGGCGGCAACCGTACTCTCCAACACCACCACGACGCGGAATTTCCTTCGGCCGGCTGCCCGAGTTCCAACAGGACACGTAGCGAAAAGGAATGTCCTTCGGCCGGGCTGTCCGATTTCCAACGGAACGCGTAGCATGATCTCACGGTCCAGGCACGGTGAACTTGCTCGATCTTAATCCAACTGGCCACGTCGGTGCTTCCGGAATAGGCCAACGGCTGCTCCGCTCGTATACCAAACGTACACGACAACTAGGCTGAACCCACACTATCCACGAAAGTTTTTCCCAACCTTTCTTTCCTTAAAATACCCAAATGTATTTGATTTATTTGAGCCCCCCTTAAACACCAGGAAAATTCCCAGAGAATACTTTGAGACCTTATGGGCTTTATAAAATATTTTCGACAGAACTGTATTTTGAAATTATTCATTTATAAATAATCTTTTAACAATGCATAATATATTTTAAATTAACATAACTCAAAGAAATCTCTGAAAGTCCTAATAAATCCAGAAAATTCACAAAAACCATAAATTGCAATAAAATAGTATTTAATAATTGGAAATTCAAAATTGGGATGTTACTGTTGCTAACCAGCGACGCGTCAAAGACACTCTCGATGTGTTCGGTCCCATCGCGCCGTCCGATCACCATCCAACGGCAAGAAATTGAAGAACGGTTCAGCGAATCGATTGCCACGCGTCAACATCAATGATCACTTACCGAGATCGAACGGCCCATGCGCTAAAAGCGCAGCTAGCTCCTCGGCCGTCCGTCGGGATCGCAGACGGCGCAAGACAATGGCGCTAGGGTTTTGGTGGCCTTGGCACGGTGTTGGGCTCGGCCCAACACTTGTAGCTACTGATATTTTCGGTTTAACCAATAAAAATAATTCGATAAATCAAAGTATTTATTTGGAGCTCTAAAAATACTCAAAAAATTCTATAAAATATTTCAGAGAATTTTGAGCCTAAATAAATTATTTCTATTAATTTTTGATAAATACTTTTCTTGATGTTTAATTATTCAAGAAAGGATAGTCTAAAAAATAATTTCAATTAAATCCAATAAATCCCAGAAATTTCTGATAAATTAAATTAAATGCAAATAAATTTTAATTAATTCACAAAAATTTTCAATAACTCCAAAAATTCAAATTGGGCCAATTTTGGGATGTTACAAACCTACCCCCCTTAACAGAATCTCGACCCCGAGATTCGAAGATTAACTAAAGAATAGGTTTGAAAATTCCTTTTTCAGATCCTCCTCTCGTTCCCATGTGGCTTCACTTTCCGTGTGATTGCTCCACTGAACTCTGCAAAAACGGGTTGTCTTGCTCCTGGTTTTCCGATGTACTGTATCCAGAATCTTTATCGGTTGCTCTTTGTAAGTCAAGTCTTCCTGTAGTTCAACTTCTTCCAGTGATGCTTGCTCCTCAGGCACTCGGAGACATTTCTTGAGTTGTGATACATGAAAGACATTGTGTACGCCCGCTAATGACTGTGGTAACTCCAGTTGATAGGCGACTTCACCCTTACGACTTACGATTTTAAACGGTCCCACATATCTTGGCGCAAGTTTGCCCTTTTTGTGAAACATCTGGACTCCCTTAAGGGGCGTAACTCTGAGATACACGTAATCTTTAGGTTCAAAGCTCAAATCCCTGCGGCGATTGTCTGCATAGCTCTTTTGCCTGGACTGCGTGATTCTCAACCTCTCTCTTATTAGTGCTATTTGCTCTTCGGCTTCTTGGAGTATGTCTGGTCCGAAGACACGATGCTCACCAGTCTCATTCTAATTTAACGGTGTTCTACAAGGTCGACCGTACAAAGCTTCAAAAGGTGACATCTGAAGACTAGCCTGATAGCTGTTGTTGTAACTAAATTCAGCATATGGTAAACATTTATCCCAAGTCGATGTATAAGCCAACGCACAAGCTCTTAACATATCTTCTAATATTTGGTTGACTCTTTCGATCGCCCATCCGTCTCATGGGTGATATCTTTGTCTTGAAGTTTAAGCGGGTGCCCATTGCTGTATGCAATTTGTCCCAAAACCTTGAGGTAAATTGGGTACCTCTGTCCGATACTATCTTCTTTGGCACTCCGTGTAAGCAAATGATCCTTGCTATGTATAGCTCGGCCAACTTATCTCCTGAGTAGGTTGTCTTTACCGGTATGAAGTGCGCGACCTTTGTCAAGCGATCCACTATGACCCATATGGAGTCATAACCTCCCTGCGTTCTTGGCAGTCTAGTAATGAAATCCATTCCGATTTCTTCCCATTTCCACTCTGGTATTTTTAATGGTTGCAGCAGTCCCGCTGGTCTCTGATGCATAGCCTTGACTCGCTGGCATACATCACATAGCGCTACGTGTTCTGCTACTTCTCTCTTCATATTCGGCCACCAGAACCTTTCTTTTAAATCTTGATACATTTTCGCACTTCCTAGGTGAATCGAATACTTTGAGTCGTGAGCTTCCTCTAGTATTAACTGCTTCAACTCTCTTTTGTTAGGTACACAAATGCGCTCCTTCATCCATAACGTGCCTCGTTCGTCCAGCTTAAATTCCTTTGCTTGTCCTTCCTCCATCTTTGCTTTGATTCTCTCGATCTTCTCATCATTCTTCTGACCTTCCCTAATTTGGTCTTCCAAGATTGGCTTTACTTCTAAAGCAGCTACAAATCCTTCCGAAACAACTTCCAATTTCAACCTCTGAAGGTCCTTGCACAATTCTCTCTGGCTTTCTCCTTCTATCATATTCAGACTATGATTTTTCCGACTCAGGGCATCAGCCACTACATTGGCCTTGCCGGGATGATAATGGATTCCCAGGTTGTAATCCTTGATCAGCTCCAACCATCTCCGCTGTCTCATGTTTAGGTCCGATTGGGTGAAAATGTACTTAAGGCTCTTATGATCTGTATACACCTCACACCTGTTACCAATAAGATAGTGACGCCATATCTTCAAGGCATGCACTACGGCTGCTAGTTCTAGATCGTGTGTCGGGTAATTCCCTTCATGTGGCCTTAATTGCCTTGATGCATAGGCTACTACCTTTCCATTCTGCATTAACACGCATCCGAGTCCTTGGCGTGATGCATCGCAGTAAATATCAAAACTCTGATGTACATCTGGTTGAACTAACACTGGTGCTGATGTCAGTCGTTTCTTTAGTTCTTGAAAGCTTCTCTCACAGTCTGGTGTCCAAACAAATTTCTTCTCTTTCTTTAACAATTGTGTAATTGGCCTGGCAATTGTCGAAAATCCTTCTATAAATCGATGGTAATAACCAGCCATCCCATGAAAACTTCGAATCTGCGTAACCGTCTTTGGCGACTCCCAATGTAGCACTGCCTCCACCTTGCTTGGGTCCACTGCAATTCCCTCGGCGGTCATTACATGCCCTAGGAAATCTACCTTACTCTTCCAGAAATCGCATTTACTGAATTTTGCATAGAGTTGTTGCTCCCTTAACTTTTCCAATACTAATCTCAAATGTTGGGCGTGCTCTTCATTCGTTCTTGAATAAACCAGAATGTCGTCTATGAACACGACCACGAATTTATCTAAATATTCCATGAATACTTTATTCATCAAGTTCATAAAGTAAGCAGACGCATTTGTCAATCCAAATGACATAACAGTGAACTCATAGTGCCCATATCTTGAAGAAAATGCAGTCTTGGGTATGTCCTCTGTTTTGATTTTCAACTGGTAGTATCCTGACCTAAGGTCGATCTTGGAAAATACTCCTGCTCCTCTTAGTTGATCGAAAAGATCATCTATCCGGGGTAACGGGTATTTATTCTTTATCATCACTTCATTAAGCGCTCGATAGTCTACACACATCCGAAAACTCCCATCTTTCTTTTTAACGAATAGAACCGGTGCTCCCCATGGTGACGAGCTCGGTCTGATGAATCCTTTTTCCAATAACTCCTCAATCTGCTTTTTCATTTCTACCAACTCTTCGGTAGACATCCGATATGGTCTCTTTGCTATCGGTGCTGTTCTAGGCACTAAGTCAATTACGAACTCTATGTCTCTGTCCGGTGGCATTCCTGGTAATTCCTCAGGAAAAACATCTGGGTATTCACCGACTACTAGTACATCTCTTATACTGACGGTCTCCAAGTTGTTTACCAACATTTGACCTTCTCGAACTGCCACTGCTTGAAATTCCACTTTCCTACCTTCAGGGCTCTTAATAGACACAACTCTTAGCACTTGATCTAATCTGACCTTATGCTTAGTCAACCAATCCATTCCCAGGATAACATCCAGGGTTTGGGTATCTAATATAATAAGGTTCGCTAGGAACTCTACTCCTTTTATTAGTAGCTTAACTCCAGAACATCTGACCATAGAGCGGAGTTCTGATCTAGGGGATTGAACTAGAAGTGTACTTTTAAGGTTAACAATATCCAGATCATTTGTCACGGTAAAATCTCGAGAAATGAACGAATGTGAAGCTCCTGAATCAAATAATACTGTAGCAGGCACTGAGTTGACTAGGAACTTATCGAGCACGATGTCCGTAGCATTCTGGACTTCATCTGCGGAGATATGGTTAATTCTGCCTCGCGTGAATGCTTGTGGTGTAGCTCTAGCTTCGGCAGGTCCTCGGCTTCCTCCTTGGGTAGGAGTTTTAGCAGGGGTGCTCCCTAAATTGAAGCGCACTGGGGTCACTCCTCCTTTCTTTGGGCACACGTTAGCGAAATGCCCAGTCTCGTTGCAATTGTAGCAGCGTCTTCCTGACATCTGCTGATTTCCTCCACTCTAGTTAACAACCCTGACTGGGGTCTGGGGAGTTTGTCCTGCTGGCCTTGGCATTGGGGACGGTGTCCTGACGTTGCTCCCTTGAGGAAATCGAGAGAATTGTTGAGGTATCATCCTTGGTTTCTGATGACCATGGCGTCCTCCTTGCTGAACCATGCGGCGTTTGCGATTATCATCAAGCTCCTTGCGCTTATCTTCCAGTATGAGTGCCTTATTTACCAACTCTTGGAAATCGGGGAAAGTGTGGGTGATCAACCCCACCTGCAATCCGGTGTTAAGTCCCTTCATGAAGCGGGATTGTCTGGCCTTGTCGGTTGCTACGTCTTTTGGAGCGTAGCGTGCTAGCTGAGTGAATTTATTTAGATAATCAGCCACTGTCTGGCCTCCCTGCTTCAGCGCTCAGAATTCCTCCTTTTTCAACTCCATGATACCCTCCGGTACATGATATTGATGAAAAATTATGGTGAATTCTTCCCAAGTAATCTCCTGTGGGTTCTCCTGCGACGCGCAGTAGTTTTCCCACCATTCAGCGGCGGTTCCCTCAAGCTGGTGAGAGGCATAAAGCACTCTCTCATTTCCTTCACACTGCGTTATATGCAATTTCCTTTCGATGGTTCTCAACCAGTCGTCTGCCTCTAGTGGACTGGCATTGCCTGAGAAAGTAGGTGGACGCGTCCTCATAAACTCGGACAATCTTGAATAGGGACGTGGCCCATTGTTATTAGCTTGATTGTTGGCGACTGCCTGAGTGTTGATTTGTTGCATAGTGGCCATCATTGTCTGCAATAATTGAGTCTGTGCTGTGAGAAATGCTCCTAGATTCTGCATGTCAACTAAGCGGTCTTTGCTGCAGTGGTGGTGTCTTGCTCTGTCGCCTCTGGCGCGAACCATCGCCTCTGCTCATTGTTGTAGTGTTCACCATCTGCTGATTGCTTCGGTGGTTTAGAGGTAAGGGGGGAAAGAAAATAGATACGTAGAAGAACTTATGGGGGAAACAGGTGTAACTTAAAACCCTTAAACATTCAATCATAAATAATAATTAGGTATGGTTCCTTACATAGTCTAGGGACTATGCAACCATAATAATAGTCACAACATTGCATCAAATAGTTCATTACATCACATCGCAAATCTAAGTTCGAAATTAAGACGCGACACAACACAGGTGAGTCTCAACGCAAAAGAAAATACAACAACTACTCAACCCAACAACTCAGAAAGAGCTCACTCCTCAAGCCAACCCGGTTGCGGCTCGCCGATCACGTAAACTGGCGGGTGAGTTGGCATCGGGGCAAACTAATCCCCATGCCCTCCCATTGGTGCAGCTGGGGGCACCACCGATGCTGGTCCTCTAGCACCGGCGCTGGCTCCTCCGACTCCTCCTCGTCCTCGTCGTCGAGCTCCATGATGGCATCCGGCTCCCCCTGACCGTAGAGAGCCTCCTCCAGCTCGACGATCCTCTGAACAACGTGCTCTCTGGTCTCTCGTAGAGCAACCTCGGTCTCCTCTAGGACGCGGTACACAGCCTGAAACTCCGAAGTCGTGGCATCCATGACCTCCTCCTGAGCAGCGGCGAACCGGCCCAGGTACACGACGGCGGCGTCGTCCTCCAACTCCAAGCGCGCCTGGAGGGGTCCTCCCGAGTGCGGGTGCACTCGGAAGGCAGTGTCCCACAGCTCGTAGCCATAGTCCCTGCTAACCCAACGCAGCGCCACCGGGCACACTCCTGTATGCCCGCCTCATAGCTAGCTCGCTTCACCGCGAGGTGGAGAGGACGACTGGCACGCGCGTGCTCCCGCGCATACAAAGTGAGGGTGGTCTCCCATCCACGGTTGATCCCATTGACTATCCAGGTGCGGGACCGGTAGAGATGGACGGTCGAAGCCTCCCAACACCTGGAGCATCCTCCAGAGCTCCACTGCGTAGCCTCCGTGACGCTCGTTGAAAGAGTGAACCATCCGCATCTGCCAAAGCAACGTGTCAGTACAATTTTTTTTAAAAAAATATAAAGGTAATAGCAAAATGCAGCATAGGTATGAAGTAAGGAAGAGGGGATAAGTCGAGATTTCATTGATTACTCTTGCCGAATTTTAGCCTTTAGAAATTAGCTTTTATCCTTTCTAAAACGGCCAGTCTAACTAGGGTTAAGTCCTACAGTCAGTATGGCTCTGATACCAACCCTGTCGTGCCCCGAATTTACGGATTCGGACACTCTGTGTATTCGGCACTAGTCCATGATCACGCTAGTGCACACAGTATAAATAGGTTGAAGTACCACAATCATACATAGCGGAATTTATTGAATAAGTACTTCAAACACAAATATAAGTGAGTTACACGGCCTTATGGCCACCTTACAATAGTTCGCCGCGCAGGGCGATAATTATCAAGTAGCACAAGTTTATCAGCGGAAGCAAAAGTAAAACGATGGACCCTTCATAGCCACAGGCAACTAAGTGCGGCTCAACCCCTAATTCTCCTGGCCTTCGATGAACTCCTCCTCCCAAGCTGGCATGGCTTCTTCTTATGAGGTTTTGTCGATGCAAGGGTGAGTATACAACATACTCAACAAGTCATGCACAATGCAGTCTTATTACTACATGTATGGCTTATGCCAAAGGAAAGGCTTAATGGTTATTTTGCATAAAGCAACGCTTCTTTCAAACAGGTAATCCTATTAGATTAAAAGCAGTAAACCATTATTATTAATAATTAATTTCTCAATTCAATTCCAAGAGTTTTGGCACACAGCCCCGAATTCATTTCAACAGTTGTTGGCACACAGCCACCCATTCCACATTTTATTTTGAAAATCTATCCCTTGACTGTAATCCCCGAGCAATGTCCCATACCGCGGACACGGCTATTCGAATAAATTTTTACACACACTCTGTAAAGGCTGTACACTTTACCCACAGGATACAGTCGCTCACCACACAGGTGATTGATTGCAACAAAGTCTTTCAGAGACTAACACTTAGCCAGTGATCCTCTCCAGTATTGCCTTTCTAACACTACCCTCACACAGAGCCAAAGTTTAGAACAGGCGAATACCGTTAGATGGGTACCAAGCCGCACCACAGGTACGCTCCCCCATATGGTTACATTTTTGTGTAACTGTCGCCCCGAGGTATCAAAGGAAAGATATTAGAGACCTACTAAACTAGGTCCGTCCCATTCCGGACAAGTAGTTGTACGAGAAACTCAGTTCAAAGGCTCGCAAGGTAAAGTCCTTAACTGTCCCGGGCAAGACATCCATTTTATACTTCTCGGCACATAGCCTTCACAATTTTTCATACATCCCGTTGCCACACAGGCCCACCCGGCACGAAGCCTTCTCGCCACTTGCCCCGGTCCAAAACATTTCCCACCCCGGGTTTGCATTTATGCAACACATGCCAATGCCCACTTCATTGCACGAGTAGAACCACACAGGTCGCTACCCTCAATTCCATTTCATGACATCATCGCATTATTCGAAAATGCGTTCCATAATGGTTTAGTCAGTATTGATTTGCTAATTGAAAGACATTCAACGCATACAAGCAGGCTAAGCGACTAATCACGGTCTAGCCTCCCGTGTTGGCATTAATATAGCAACCAATATAATTTAACATTCTAGGGTGACAAGGTGTTCAGGGCATACAATGACATTAACAAGGTGGCATAATCAAAATGGTATTTTTAGCTACCTTTCCCAACATAAACAACTTCATTTTTAACTAACATAGCATGCATAAATTGAATCGAAATACATTTTAAAATCTAGGGGCAATATGGTCAAAGCATGACTTGCCTTCGAAAAGGAGTTGGTCCTGGTCTGAGATCTACGACGGGTCTTCGAAGTCTCTCTCGGCGACTTCCGGCAACTCGGAGTCTACTCGCATCAAGCGAACACTCAATGAATAAACGATATAGACAGCAAGATCATCACTAAAAATAAAATAAAAAATCACCATTAAATAGTTTACATTTTTATAAATTTTTGAGCACTGGAATCACTCAATTCCGAGTTAAAACGCAAAAGTTATAGCATTTACAAATTTGCTGAAATTGAATAAATGAATAACCGAATTAAGTGTTTTATTTTTCTACTGAAAAATCCGATTAAATCCTCGGCTGGACACGTGTTGGCACCAGAGGCTTCCACGTCGCTCTCGGACATTGACAAGTGGGCCCAGATGACGTCATGCTGACGTCAGCTCCCACGACAGTCCACCCACTGACAAGTGGGCCCGATGAACAGTGCTTGGACCAATCAGAAGCTGACACGCGGCGAGCAAGTATCAAACCACGCAGACACAAAATCTCCGGCCGTTAGATTCAAATCCAACAGTCGGTCGCTACTCGAGCGTTGCACTGCTACCAAGCTTACGTGGCACAATAGCGACGGTCAGATTGAAGATCTACGGCTACGGTTACCCGCACGGTTTACTATTCCCAGCCCTAACGTGGACGCACCAGAGCGGTTGGATAGAGATCCAACGGCCATGGTTACCCGGAGAGTTTACTACTCATCGCACCTACGTGGATGCACCAGAGCGGTCGGATGAGAATCCTACGGTCGGTATTCGCCGAGGCTATTGAACCTAGCGCTACGGGGGAGGGGCGTGGTGTTACCTTGGTCGTCCGATGAAGATCCTCGACTCATCGTTACTGTGAAGTTTACTATTCATTAACCTCGTGGTTCGACCAGAACCGCACGATCACCATCTAACGGACGAGATCAAACCATACCGCTTGACCTATTTTGAAAAGGAGGGCGCTGGCTTTACCTCGGGCGTTGGATGGGAATCTGACGGCGGAGGCGAGCTGCAAAGCATCGAAGGAGCGGCAGTGGTGCTCGTCGCCGGACTTGTAGAAGAAGCAGAAGGCGCGGACGTTTCCGAGTGTCTCCGGTTGAAAGAGGTGGCTTGGGTGACGGAGCTTGGCACGGCGGACTCGGCGGAGGTCTCAGGTGCGGCGGAGAGAAGCGAACGACGGCGGAATGAGGAGAAGAACCGAGGCAAAAGAAATGGCAACTACAGCGAGCTCTAGCGCACGCTACGGAGGATGGCAGAGCACAAGAGAAGTTGTAAAAGGAGCGGAGTGGAGTGCTGAGCACGAAGGTCTACTTCACCAGCTCGGACACGCCTCGAGTCACGCAAAATCTCTGACACGATCCGCGACGGCCAACGGCGACGGCGACGCGTCAGGCGCACACTCCCGATGTGTCCGGTCCCATCGCGCCGTCCGATCGCCATCCAACGGCGCAGATTGAAGAACGGTTCAGCGAATCAGTGCCACGCATCAGCATCCCAGCGGTCACTTACCGAGATCCAACGGCCCATGCGCTAAAGGCGATGCAGCTGCTCCTTAGCCGTCCGATCGGGATCGCACGGCACGAAGACAGCGGCGCTAGGGTTTCGGCTGGCGCGGCATAGTGTTGGGCTCGGCCCAACACTGTAGCTACGGTATTTTCCGGTTTAACCAATAAAAATAATTCCAGTAAATCAAAGTATTTATTTGGAGCTCTAAAAATACTCAAAAATTTCTAGAAAAATTCTATAAAATATTTCAGAGCATTTTGAGCCTAAATAAAATATTTCTATTAATTTTTGATAAATACTTTTCCTGATGTTTAATTATTCAAGAAAGGATAGTCTAAAAAATAATTTCAATTAAATCCAATAAATCCCAGAAATTTCAGATAAATTCAATTAAATGCCAATAAATTTTAATTAATTCACAAAAATTTGGGACCCTTGAGTCAAGGCGCACCATCCTCGCTAACTCATTCCATCAAAGAAGCCCTGTAGCGCTGCCAACCAAGTCATCTTCTTCGTCTCTAGTCTTCGAAAGCCACCGCACCGCCGCCATCTACTTTGAGCGCCAAGAACCGTCGGATCTCCATCTAACACCCAAGGTAACGCCACGTCTCCCTCCCCGTAGAATTAGGCCTGAACGACTTTGGTAGATCTCGACCGTAGATCCTTAATCCAACTGCCACCATAGCGCCACGTAACCGTAGAGGATGCGCTTGAAAATGGCCGTTAGATCTTGTCTCAACGGTGCAGATTGCATCACGTAGATCGGTAATGGTAGACCATGACCGTTAGATCTTTGATATTCGGCTCGGATTAAACCACGTAGGTTCAGTCAGCAGTGCATAGCTCGGTTAACTACCACCGTTGGATCTTCATCCAACCGCGCCAGTGAGTCCACGTAGCCATCTTCGACGCGTTTGTTAATGCCCATCGGATCTTAGATCTGTGGCTGAAATCTCGCCACGTAGCTGTCCAAAAACCCTAGCGCCGCCAAATCAAAGCCGTCGATTTCAGCGCACGGTTGTGATCATGCCGTGTGTTCGCGCGTGCCTCGAAGTGTCGCAGCAGCCACCCGAGGCATGATCTAGCCGATGAAATTCGAACGTGCGGTCGGGATAGTGCCACGTAGCCGCGCGAAGGCCCAACCGCCGCCATTTACCGACTGTAGGATTTAAATCCAACGGCCGGAAAAATGTGTGCCACACGGACCAGTCGGGTTATGCCATGTGTCACCATCCGAGTGAAGCCGGTACTGTTCCGTTTGGTCCCACCTGCTAGTCTGTGAACAGTAGGGCTGACGTCATCCGAGGGGCCCATGGGTCAGCGACACTGTTAGGTGGACCCGGTCCACCGTGAACCCGACCCGAGCCGTGAGCCCGGTCCATAGACCGTGGCAACGTGGCTAACTCCGGTGCTGACACATGTCGACTGACGAAATTATCCGGAATTTCTAGTAGGAAAATAAATAGTTTAATTCGGGTATTTCTTTTATTTTAATTATCCAAACTTGTAATCGCTATAACTTTTGCGTCTTAGCTCCGAGTTGGGTGATTCCAGTTCCTAAAAATTTGTAAAAATGTGAACTATTTATTGGTGAATTTTATTTTATTTTTAGAGTTGATCTTACTATCTGTTTCTATATTTATTGTATGTTTGTTTGATGCGATTAGACTCCGAGTTGCCGGAAGTTGTCAGGGAGGAATTCGAAGAACCATCACAAGTTCCAGATCAGCACCAACCATTTTTTGAAGGCAAGTCATGCTTTGACCATATTGCTCCTAGATTTTTTTTAAAAAAATGTAATTCAATTTAAACTATGCATGCTATATTAAATAGAAAAATGACATTGATTAATTTTGGGTAGAGTAGATAATACACCTACCTTGATTATGCCACCTTGTTATATTACTTGTATGCCCTGAAATCTTTGTCACCCTAAGATATTAAGTTGAGTTGGTTGCTATTATGATGCCAACACGCGAGGCTAGACCGTGAGTAGATGCTTAGTTGCTTGTGTGCGCTGAATGACCTTTAAAGTGCAAAAGAATATTGACTAAGCAAATATGGAATATATTTTGGAATAATACGATTATGTCATGAGATGGATTTGGAGGGTAGCAACCTGTGTGGTTCTACTTACGCAATGAAGTGGGCATTGGCATGTGTTGCATAAATGCAAACCGGGGTGGGAAATGATTTGGACCGGGGCAAGTGGCAAGATAGCTTCGTGCCAGGTGGGCCTATGTGGCATGGGATGAATTGAATAATGAGAAGGCTGCGTGCCGGGATCTGCAAGAAGAATGTCTTGCCCTGGACAGTTAAGGACTTCACCTTGCGAGCCTTTGAACTGAGTTACTTGTACAACCACTTGTCTGGAATGGGACAGACCTAGTTTAGTAGGGTTCTAATATCTTTCCTTTGACACCTCGGGGCGACAGTTACACACGAGTGTAACTGTGTGGGGGAGCGTACCTGTGCTACGGCTTGGTACCCATCCAACAGTATTCGCTTGTTTTAAACTTTGACTCTGAGTGAGGGAAGTGTTAGAAAGGCAATACTGGGGAGGTTCATAGGTTAGGTGTTAGTTTCTGAAAGACTTTGTTGCAATCAATCACCTATGTGGTGAGCGACTGTATCCTGTCGGTAAAGTGTATAACCTCTGCAGAGTGTGTGTTAAATCTATTCGAATAGCCGCGTCCGCGGTATTGGACAATGCTCGGGGATTACAGTCAAGGGTTAGATTTTCAAAATAAAATGTGGAATGGGTGGTTGTGTGCCAAAGACTGGTGAATCAAACTTAGGGCTGTGTGCCAAACTTTTGGAAAAGAATTGAGAAATTAATTATTATAGTAATGATTTTACCGCTTCTAATCTAATTAAGATTATCTATTAAAAGAAATGCTGCTTCATGCAAAATAACCATTTAAGCCTTTCCTTTGGAATAAGCCATGCATGTAGTAATAGAACTGCATTGTGCATGACTTATTGAGTATATTGTATACTCACCCTTGCTTCAACAAAAACCTCAGAAGAAGAAGCAACACCAGCTTGGGAGGAGGAGTTTAACGAAGGTCCGGAGAATTAGGGTTGAGTCTCGTCAGTTGCCTGTGGCAGAACGAGGGGTTCATTGTCGTACTTTTGCTTCCGCTATTGAACTTGTGTTACTTTTGTTATTTATCGTCCTGCGTGACGAATTATTGTAAGGTGACCATAAGGTCGTGTAACTCGCTTATAATTATGTTTGAGGTACTTAATTATTATTTCCGCTGTGTATGATTGTGTTATCTCAACCTGTTTATCTTGTGTGTACTAGCGTGATCCTAGACTAGTACAGAATACATAGAGGGTCCGGATTTGCAGATTCGGGTCCCGACACACGGACTGGGTCCACGGTGGACTAGATCTAAACCATGGACTAGGTCTATGAATTGAGTGCACGTGTCAGCCTCTGATTGGTCTGGTTCAGTGCTAACGTCATGTTGATGCAATAAAGCGATTTTCAGTTTAAGAATAATTTGGTTTATTATTTGTTTTTTAATTTTCTGATTTTTATGATTTTTTAATCTTCTACAAGCCCATTCACCCTCATACGAGCTCTGATTGAGGTGATTAAAATTTCTAAAAAATTTAAATTTGAGATCTATATAATGGCTAATTTTATTTGATTTTTAAAGTTCATTTGCACTCTATTTTTGGTGTTTACATGGTTATTTTCCTCGATTCACGTAGAAGTTGAGTTGTGTGATGCATCAGAAGAGGATCCATCAACTCAAGAGCAATTCCAATAGCAAGATGAGGACCTTTTCCAAGGCAAGTTGTGCTTTGATGATGTAGAACCTATGTTCAGAAAATTGCTATGTTGTTTTTACCTTATTGCATACTATTTCACATGTACAATGGTTTTCAATTAGATTGGGACTTAGTTAATCTACCATTTGGTCTATACCCTACATTGTCATTTGTATACTATAATCTATTGTCACCCTAGATTGGTTCACTATAGTTGGTTAATATTAAAATCAACATGGGTTGGTTAGATAGTAATAGTTTGCTTAGCCATGCCACATCATCACATGTACTCGAATCATTGGTAATTAATCTTGAGTAATGGAATATGGAATAATGTTATGAACTTGTGTATCTTGTGTTGTCATACGATGAGATTGAGTTGTTGTGGCAAGAGGGTGTCACACAATGATGTTAAATTGTAGATGGCAGGTGGTGCCTAGAAATCAACTGGGGAGGTAATGATTTAGATTAGGGCAAGTAGCAAGGGGTAGTGTGCCAATGGTCTGTTCAAGCATTGGCGCATAACGGGAGGCTAGCTCAGTAGATTAGTTCTTTAGTTTAGGAGTGAATGCTTTGCTTTCTTTTCTTTGATCTACTCGTTCATGAATTCCATCAAAATAGTAAATAGAAAGAATTTCAAATCACCAATCATACATAATATGCAATTCTTGTGAACGAAAGAGATATCCGATTTGAGAGTCAGGACCTTAAAGCTGATTATGGTGAATCCGGTGATAAGACTGGCAAAGCTTCTTTGCTCTAGGTAGAGGCGGCTGGGCTGTTCAGTGTGAAGTACTTCCATTCGCCCCTCCCCCAATTTAGGACTCCTTGTAAGAATAGTTATCAAGCGCAAGGGAAAAGGCGACGCAAGCCAAAACCTGTCTTAATTAAGGGTTGGTGTTCTAATTCTCTTCTTATTGGATCCAGTTGGAATTGTAGTGCAGTTTGCTATTGTGCCAATCGATCTCAAAAATGACTCTTGCGACAGAGATCAGCCGAACTCACACATTCCACCTCATGCTCTGCTGATGTAGCTAGCTCCTTCAACTCCATTGAATCATCAAAATTAAGATCGCACGCATCTTTGGAAAACAAATTATCATGAGCTAGTGGCTCTACTCAAATAAAGTTTTTGATAACACAGTAGGCAAGTGCAATGTACTTCAGCTTCCACTAGAAATAGGGCATGTCCTTGAGAATAGGAAAACAGGACACCAAAACATCTCTTCTCAATGATGAGTGGGCCCGGAATGGCAGAGGGTACGTGGAAGTCTTACCCTAGTCACCCTAAGGACTTAACCTTGCAAGCCTTTGACCTGAGTCAATCATGCAACCACATGTCTGGTATCGGATAGCGTAGCTGATTAATTTGCAATGTCTCAGCTTTAGTACTGCTTATGGTGGTGTGGGTCCGAGTTCACGGATAAACTCACATAGCACAAGAGGGGGCCCTGCTATGGTGGTTTAGCCCTTTAGTGTTGAAACCTCCACGGGTAGTACTAGGCCAAGGCCAGGCATTGTAAAAGCTTTGTTATGATCACTCGTCTATGTGGTGTACGTTTGTATCAAGTGGGTAAAATGCATAACCATTGCAGAGTGCAAAATCTATTCGGATAGCCATGCTCGCAGTATTGAGCATAGCTCAAGGATTATAGTCAAGGGTTAGACTTTTGCAAAACAAAACTTGGGATGGGTTGGTGGGTTGCCATGGAAGATTTGAACTTGACATAGGATTGGTTACCTTCGTTTACTTGGGAAATGTTGAATCTATCTATTATTGTTATTCATTTTACAGTCTTTACAATCTATTTATTGTATTTATTCATAAATAATGCTTTACTGCAAAATAGACATAATAGCCATTCCTTTGAAATAAGCCTTGCATGTAGCTATATAGAATTGCATTATGTGCACAACATATAAAGTGCTTTAAGTACTCACCCTTGCCAACAACCACAATCAATAGTTGAGGAGTCACCACCTTTGTTGGAGGAGGAGTTCCAAGAGCGTACGAGTTGTTAAGGTCTGACCCTTGTCAATTGCCTGTGGTGAACTGACGATTCATCCACGTCTTCTATTTTTTGCTGCAAATGTCTTAGTTCTTATTTCGAGTTTAGCCCTATGTGGCTTTACAATATAAGTTGGTGTAACAACCCAAAATTTTCTAATTTGAATTTTTGGAGTTACTTGAATTTCAGTGAAATTTTACAATTTATTTGGATTTAATTTGAATTAATTCTTATCTTTAAATAATTAATTAATATAAATTTTTACAAATATTAAATAAAAATATTTTATTTGAGTTCTAAATGCCATGAAATATTTTCTACAATTTTCTAGAATTTTCAGGTATTTTTAATGCTCTAAATAATTAATTTGACTTTTTGGAAATATTTTAATTAAGAAAACCCTAGTAATTGGTGCTATAGTGTTGGGCTGAGCCCAACACTGTGCGTTTCGGCCCGTTCGACTTAAAACCTAATCACCGCATCACCCGGCCATCCATTCGTCATCGGGTGGCTGAGATGGAGCCACGTCGTGGTGGCACGGGGGACGTCGGATCGTGGCAGTTTGGACGCTCTGGATAGCGCCACGTCGCGCGAGAGGTGAACAGTCGGGCGCCGTCACTGCCATTATGCCGGGAAGGGATAGTTGCATTAACGGCGGCTGTGCTCGCATACCAAAGCGCCATCTCCTCCGTATTATAGCCCGTTAGAACGTGCACCTCGGTCCGCTCCGTTTCCCTCTATGCTCGTGCGCTGAGGAGCTCTCTAACCCGTAGAAACTCTCGCCGGAGTAGGACCTCGCTTTGCTTTGGTTTTTGCCATTTTCCGCCACCGTTCAACACTCCCCGCCGCACCCGAGCCCCACTACGAGTCCGTCATGTCAAGCCACGTCGATTGGAATACTCCACCTCACCTGAGACGCTCGGAATCGCCATCGGCCTCGGCGTCTTCTCCAGCTCCGGTAACCCAAGCGCCGCACCACCGTCAAAGCTTTGTGAACGTCGTCGCCCATTGGATCTCCATCGCACGGTTCAGGTAGCGCCACGTGTGCCCATCCCTGTTAAGGTCACGTAGGGTAGCGATGAATCGTAGCCGTAGATCTCTCGTCGAATGGTCTAGGCGCGGCCATGTGTTCGGCTCAAGAATACCCACGTGTGCCTAGCTGGATAAGGGTTTGGATTCAATCATAGCCATTCGTTTGGAGATGTGCGGTTTAGATCGTGGAGTGTGAAATTGCCTTGGGTAGATAGCAGTCATTGGATCGTTGGTGGACGGCATGGATGCGCCCACGCGTTCTCGGCGGAACCAGCCACGTATCCATTCGGGAGGTTCCAATCTGGTCCATGAGATTTTAGATCGGCGGTTGGGATTCCTTCATTCGGTGCGCCGCTGAGATGTCACCACGTAGCCGCTCAAGAGTCCAACCAACGCCGTTGACTGGCCGTTGTATTCAAATCCAACGGACGGGATTTTTGCACCTCGCGGACCAACGTCAGCGCGCTAAATGTCAGCCGGGGAGCGGATGTCGTTGTTGTGCCCTATTCGGTGACGTCACCGTGACGTCACGCATGGGTCCTGCCTGTCAGTGTAAGAGCTGCAGGGCTGACGTCACCATGACGTCAGTATGGGTGGTCCACGGGCCAGTCTATACTGTGCAGGTGGACCGAGTCCACCGTAAGCCGGCCGAGCCGTCGGCTGGGTCCATAGACCCGAGGCTACGTGGCTAGCTCTGGTGCTGCCACGTGTCGGTCGAAGAATTTACCAGATTTTCCAGAAGGAAAATAAATAGTTTAATTCGGGTTTTTCTTTTTATTTGAATTTCCAAACTTGTAATCACTATAACTTTTGCGTCTTAACTCCGAATTGGGTGATTCTAATTCCTAAAAATTTGTAAAATTGCAAAATATTTATTGGTAAATTTTATTTTATTTTTAGAGTTGATCTTACTATCTATTTAGTGTATTTATTGTATATGTGCTTATTACGATTAGACTCCGAGTTGCCGGAAGCTGTCGGGGAAGAGTTCGGAGACCCATCTCAAGCTTTGGATCAGGATCAACCACTTTTCGAAGGCAAGTCATGCTTTGACCATTTTGCTCCTATATTTTGAAATGTATTTTGATTCAAATTATGCATGCTATGTTAATTAAAAATGACATTGATTAATTTGGGTAAGGTAGTAAATACACCCATCTTGTTTATGCCACCTTGTTAATATTACTTGTATGCCCTGAAATCCTTGACACCCTAAGTTATTAGTTGAGTTGGATGCTATTATGATGCCAACATGGGAGGCTAGACCGTGATTAGATGCTTAGTTGCGTGTATACACCGAATGATTTTTAAACTGCAGAGAATATTGACTAATGAATAATGGAATGTATTTTGGAATATTGTGATGATGTCATGTGATGGATTTGGAATGTAGTAACCTGTGTGGTTCTACATGTACAATGAAGAAAGCATTGGCATGTGTTGCATAATAGTGAACTAGGGTGGAAAATGATTTGGACCGGGGCAAGTGGCAAGATGGCTTCGTGCCAGGTGGGCCTATGTGGCAACGGGATGGACCGAGTATTGTGAGGGCTACGTGCCGGGATCTGAAAGAAGGATGTCTTGCCCTGGACAGTTAAGGACTTCACCTTGCGAGCCTTTGAACTGAGTCATTCGTACAACCACAAGTCTGGAATGGGACAGACCTAGTCTAGTAGGACACTAATATCTTACCTTTGGTACCTCGGGGTGGTAGTTACATCGGGGTAACTGTGTGGTCCCGCGTACCTGTGCTTCGGCTTGGTACCCATCCAACGGTATCTGTCGTTCCTACCCTTCGGCTCTGTGTGAGGGAAGCAGTAGTGAAGGCAATACCGGAGAGGTTCATAGGTTTGGATGGAAGTTTCTGAAAAACTTTGTTACGATCAATCACCTGTGTGGTGAGCAACTGTATCTTGTGGGTAAAGTGCACTACCTCTGCAGAGTGTGTGTTAAATCTATTCGAATAGCTGCGTCTGCGGTATTGGACATTACTCGGGAATTACAGTCAAGGGTTAGATTTTTGAAATAAAATGTGGGATTAGTGGCTGCATGCCAAAGGTAGATAACTTGAACTTAGGGCTATGTGCCAAACCTCTGAAAAAGAATTGAGAACTTATTATTATTATAATATTGTTTTACTACTTTTGAATCTAATTAAGATTATCTGTTTGAAAATACTGCTTCATGCAAAATAACCACTTAAGCCTTTCCTTTGAAATAAGCCATGCATATAGTAATAGAACTGCATTTGTGCATGCCTTGCTAATTATGTTGTATACTCACCCTTGCTTCAACAAAACCTCAGAAGAAGAAGCTGCGCTAGCTTGAGAGGAAGAATTCAACGAAGGTCCAGAAAATTAGGGTTGAGCCTCGTCGGTTGCCTATGGCAATGCGAGGGGTTCATCGACTTACTTTTGCTTCCGCTAATGAACTTGTTGTACTTTTGTTAATTGTAAGCCCTGCGTGGCGAAACTTTGTAAGGAGACCATAAGGTCATGCAACAGTTTATTATTATTGTTGTTAAGTACTTTATTATTATTCCGCTGTGTATGATTGTGGTACTTTAACCCTGTTTATCCTGTGTGCACTAGCGTGATCCTGGACTAGTGCAGATTACACAAAGGGTCCGGATTTGCAAATTCAAGTCCCGACAGTTGGTCATAAGATCATGCACTTAGTTATATCAATAAAATGAGTCTTATTATTATTATCGTTGCGCATGATATGATATTTACCAATGTTAAGTTGTGTGCACTAGCATTGATCTTGGAACTAGTGCTGTAAATGCAGTGGGTCCAAATTGATGAATTCGGGTCCCGACAGAGGTGGTATCAGAGTATACTGACTGTAGGTCTTGGCCCTAGAGAGCATGGTCGTGGCCTAGGTGTGTCCAAAACTATTTTCTAAAAGAAAATCTAAATTTGACTAACAAGACACTCTGGACTCTTCCTATTCTCTACTTCTCGCCTTTGCTAAATTTTTGTTTTCCCATTGCCGTTTCGAGTTGAGGACTCATCTATTTCTCTTTTGAATAGATAAGGATGGCACAAACCTATAGGGAGTGCGAGGAAGGTTTTTCTGTGGAGCTTTGGAGGGTTCTTCAGGTTTTGGGATGTGATGGGGACGGGGGTTGCCCGAACTTCCGTCAGGTGGAGGATAAGTCGATTAGGCGGCGCGAGACACACACGATCCGGCTTCTTGATCGGCACGATCAAAACCCCTGCAATCGCAGCACCACGCGTCCTCTGGTTATCAACAGTGCGCTGTCCGGTTGACCTCGCCACGAAGGCTAATCCCTGCCAATGAATCGAGAACACAAGCAAGAACAAGAAAGATGCAACTGAATTTGCAATTGAGGATGAAGCTCACGAGTTGGGGTCTCACAAACCGATGAACGGCGACACTGTTCAAAGACAGAATTAATCTAAGCAAAACCCCAAATCAAAACCCTAGTGGCGGCTACTGAATATAGAGGCTAGGGGACGTCCTAGAAACCCTAGACGCGTCCGTGATGGACTCCAACACGATACATGGGCCAAGAGCCCAAATTGGTGACGCAGCACCCTGGGACAGATTCTGTCCACCAACTTGCAACGTGAATTCCCGTCGACTCCGAAGTCCAAACGACCTCAAACTGGTGCCATTGGAAAGTTTATCTCCTTAGTTTTCGAGGCATATGTGGATCATCAAAATCGGAGCCCGTTTGTGGCCTGGGTGACGATTTTAGTGAGCACTGCTCCTGGTGGCCGAGGTAGTCGACTCCGAGATGAATTAGGTCTCCAACTTGACTTGGACACCCTCCTTGCCTCCCTCCTGGCCCTTGCTGGTTTCCAAGGCCTTCATGATCCTCTCCAAGATTCCTAAGTACAATATAATCAATAATATCATTAGGTAGCATACCATCCTCACAAGTATATGCACAAGTACTTAGGAACGAGCTCACCTGTTGATTCAATTGCCGTGCTCGTGCTCTTGTGATGGGTCCTTGCATCACAATTGGAGGAGTCTCGGGCGTATGCATTGGAGTGATGTCCTCATCATCCTCCCCCTCTTGAAGTGGAGTCGTCCTCGACTCAAGCTCATCTTCTTCTCCCATGAACGGTTTCAAATCTGCAATGTTAAATGTGGGACTAACCCCAAATTAGGCGGCAACTCAAGTTTATATGCATTATCATTTATTTTCTCAAGTATCTTGAAAGGACCATCAGCTCTAGGCATTAATTTAGACTTTCTCAATTCTGGAAAAGCGATCCTTTCATAAGTGTAATCATACTAAATCACCCGGTTCAAGTTTTACTTCCTTTCTACCTTTACTTCCCTTGATCCTATACCTTTCATTCATCATCTCAATATTTTCTCTAGTCTTTTCATGCAATTTCAGAATAAATTCAGCACGTTCCTTAGCATCATGATTAACTCGTTCACTAGTAGGTAAAGGTAATAGATCAATAGGAGCACAGGGATTGAAGCCATACACTACCTGAAAAGGACTTACCTTGGTGGTGGAGTGTACCACCCTATTATAAGCGAACTCAACATGCGGCAAACACTCTTCCCACATCTTCAAATTCTTCTTCAGAACAGTCCTCAACATAGTAGATAATGTACGATTTACTACCTCGGTTTGGCCATCGATTTGGGGATGACATGTTGTTGAAAACAGTAGCTTGGTCCCCAATTTATTCCATAGAGTTCTCCAAAAGTGGCTCAAAAACTTGGCATCACAATCTGAAACAATAGTAGAAGGCATACCATGCAAGCGAACAATTTCTTGAAAGAAAAGGTTAGCAACATTAACAGCATCGTCGCTCTTATGACAAGGAATAAAGTGAGCCATCTTAGAAAATCTATCAACCACCACAAAAATACTATCCCTCCCCCTCTTGGTCCTAGGCAGTCCTAAAACAAAGTCCATAGATATATCCTCCCATAGAGTGCTAGGAACAGGAAGAGGCATATATAAACCATGTGGATTCAATTGTGACTTAGCCTTTTGACATGTAGTGCAGCGGGATACAAACCTCTCAATGTCTCGCCTCATCTTGGCCAAAAGAAGTGAGCGGACAACACGGACCTCCGTCTTCTTGGCACCAAAGTGACCCATCAAACCTCCTCCATGAGCCTCTGTATCAAAAAGAAAAGCGAACGGATCCAACTGGAATGCATATGCGGTTAGCTCTAAACACAAATCCATCATTTATCACATATTTGTCCCATGTTCTTCCATCTTTGCAATGCAGCAAGACATCTTTAAAATCAGCATCATTAGCATATTGTTCTTTAATTGATTCCAATCCAAATATACGACAATCAAGTTGGGACAACATGGTATATCTCCTAGACAAGGCATCAGCAATCACATTATCCTTCCCTTTCTTGTGTTTGATAACATAAGGAAAAGATTCAATAAATTCAACCCATTTAGCATGTCTACGGTTCAGTTTCACTTATTTGCGAATATGTTTTAGCGACTCATGATCGGAATGAATAACAAATTCTTTGGGCCAAAGATAATGTTGCCACGTTTCTAAAGATCGCACAAGAGCATACAATTCTTTATCATCGTGGAATAATTCAGAACAGGACCACTCAATTTTTAAGCTAAAATAAGCAACAGTTTTCTATCTTGCATCAAAACACCACCAATTCCAACCCACTAGCATCACATTCAAGCTCAAAGGTCTTATTAAAATCAGGAAGTTGAAGTAAAGGTGCATCAAGAAGCTTATCTTTCAAAAGATTGAAGGCATTCTCCGTGCTTGCCCCAATGGAGCATAACTCCTTCTTCGTCAACTCGTTCAATGGGGCTGCAATGGTGCTGAAATCCTTCAAAGCGGTAAAATCCGGCAAGTCCGTGGAAGCTCCGCACTTGTGAAATTGTCGTGGGCGTTGGCCAACTCTTAATCGCGTGCACCTTGGCTTCATCAACCTCAATTCCTGTGGAGTCACAACATAGCTAAGAAAGCGATACTCGTTCGTGCAAAAAGTGCACTTCTCGAGGTTACCAAATAAACGTGCAGCACGCAAAGCATCAAAAACAGCACGTAGATGATCAAGATGTTCATGTAATGACTTGCTGTAAATCAATATATCATCAAAATAAACCACCACAAATTTCCCAATGAAAGCTCGTAAAACCTCGTTCATTAAGCGCATGAAAGTGCTAGGTGCATTAGTTAACCCAAAAGGCATGACTAACCACTCATACAATCCGAATTTGGTTTTAAAAGCTGTTTTCCATTCGTCTCCCAATTTCATTCTTATTTGGTTGTATCCACTCATAAGTCAACCTTAGAAAAAATAATAGAACCACTTAACTCATCAAGCATGTCGTCTAACCTAGGAATAGGATAGCGATACCTTATTATTATATTGTTAATGGCTCTACAATCTCGCACATCGCCAACCGCCATCTTTCTTAGGAACCAAAAGAACAGGGACAGCACAAGGACTAAGGCTCTCACGTACATACCCGCGGTCCAAAAGATCTTGGACTTGGCGCTGAATCTCTTTAGTCTCCTCGGGGTTGGTCCTATAAGCAGCTCGGTTTGGCAAACTCGCTCCAGGTATCAAATCAATTTGGTGCTCAATCCCTCGTATGGGTGGGAGTCCTGGAGGTATCTCGGTAGGAAAAACATCCGCATACTCCTGCAAAAGGTTAGTGACAGCAGGAGGCAAAGTACTGGGCAGATCATCCAATGAAAACAAAGCATCTGTGCATATCAAAGCATAGCACAAGGCATCATCATGAATTGCAGCAAGATCAGATTTTGTAGCAAGCAAGACGGGATTCCTCAATTTAATTTGGTTGGCTACATGCTGAATTTCAGATTTTTCATCAATGGGTTTCTTGTCATTAGCAATCCGCTCCCTATCAGATTTAACAATTTCAGCGGGGGTCAAAGGTAGAAGTGTAATTTTCTTTCCCTTATGCATAAAAGTGTATTTATTACTTCTCTAGTGGTGAAGTGCATCGATGTCATATTCCATGGGCGACCCAATAAAAGAGAGCAAGCTTGCATCGGAACCACATCACAATCAGCAAAATCGAATAGGAACCAATGGAAAAATGAACCCGAACTGTTTGTGTTACCTTAGCTTTGCGGAATCATTCGACCCTTGAATGTGGTATGGATGTGGGTGCGGCGTGTGGTCAAGCCAAGCTTCTTGACCAAATCTGTACTCACCAAGTTGTTGCATTGCGGAGTCAATGATCCGCAGCGGCTCGTCGGTTGTTGATGACGAAGAAAATCTGGAACAAGTTGTGGCGCTGCTGCTGCTCGGCTTGCTCCATCTGTGAGCTAAGGACACGCTGGACAATGATGGACCTGTACGCAGCAGTATCCTCGGCGCCAAAGGTGGCATCATCATCAACCTCGTCGTCGTCCACCCTGGTGTCGTCGATCTCATCCTCAACATCAGAGGCACTGATGTAACCTCCGTCGTCGGTGGCGATGTATGCCCGCTGGCTGGGGCATTCTCTCTTGACGTGGCCAATCCCTTGGCACTTATGGCAGCGAATTCCCGTCGATGTACGGCCTGTGGAAGCGACGGAGGAGCTCTTGGCCGGTGTTGGCGGGGTCGACTTGCTGCTGTCCGCGGCACGGGTGGGCGGTGCCGTCGGTGCCGGTCGTGTGCTCGTGGAAGGTGGCAGTGCAGCTGGTCGGAATGTGGAAGAAGGCACTGTCTTCGCTTGTCCCGTAGTCGTTCGGGGCGTGAAGGTGCTACCGACGTTGCTCCTCTTAGAATGGCGTCCTGCAACTCCTTCTCTGCTAACATAGCAAGTTGAAACAAGCGATTGACATTGTATATTCTTTATAATCAACAATATCCTGAATTTCGGGCGCAACCCACCGTAAAAGCGAGCAATTTTATCCTCAAGTTCTCTACTACCCCACAACGTAACATACCCTTTTGAAGCTCTGGTAATATTCACGAGCAGTCATACTACCTTGATCTAATCGTTGCAATCTCTTGCGCATATCACGTTGGTAGGAAGGAGGAACAAATCTATTACGCATAGCATCTTTTAATCTCGCCCAAGAGTCAGGTTGTAAGCGGGCATTTACTAGTTCATTCCACCAGATTATAGCAAAATCTTTAAATTCACTAGTGGCTTGTCTAACCCTATGAATCTCGGGAACTAGATGGGAGTTAAATTTCTGCTCGACCGTCATCTCCCAATCTAAGTAAGCATCAGCATCATAACCTCCAGAAAAGGAAGGGATGGTGAATTTTACCTTAGCAAAAGGATCATCATTGCGGTTCTGGTTATTACCTCCCATACCGTGATGGTTGCGGCGAAGACGGTCATGAAGACGGGCGTCTCGTTGAGCAGCACGTTCCCTGGCGGCGCGTTGCTGCTCATCTTCATCTTCCTCAAAATCTCCATCCTCATCTTGGTCGTTGTTGCCGTTGTTGACGGATGCACCTCCATCAATGGTCATTTGGAGGCGTTTTTCGACAGCATCCATCCTCTCGGTGAGGTGGAAACTTCGTCGTCGATGCTCTCAAGGGTCTTGTTCGTTGTCGTGGCATGCTCCTTGAACATCATTTTTATCTCGTCCAGCATGGTCGACAACTCTGAATGAAGGACACAGTCATTGATGGTAACATCATCATCCTCGTTCCTGCCCTTCTTGCCACCTGCCATGGTTAGCACAGAAAAAGGACAGAGGGAAATACAAGCACAAGTATTATGAGCCCTATGAACTACTAGGAGGTGGGATCTCTCGCTC
The DNA here is from genome assembly GCA_036346375.1 of Guadua angustifolia. Taxonomy (NCBI): domain Eukaryota; kingdom Viridiplantae; phylum Streptophyta; class Magnoliopsida; order Poales; family Poaceae; genus Guadua; species Guadua angustifolia. Next base: position 39,901 of record JAYEVE010001112.1, read on the forward strand.
TCAAGCAATCTTACCAAGTTCTTACCCGGTTCTTACCAACACAGCGAGGGACGGTGCAACCGGTGGCTGGTTCGTGACACCGTGAGGGCGTGATGAAGCGATTGCAAGGGTCAATAACCTGTGCTGATCAGAAGGTTGTATATGTGGAGCTATAGGAAGGTTATATGAATTGAGTGGCACACAATTCAGTAACAGATAGTAATGCTGAATAAATGTCCAAAAGCACTTGCCCTAGTTGCTGGTCTAAACGTGTCCTTATTCTAGCTGCGACAGAAAACAAGGAAGGTATAGAGACAAGCAACAAAGGCGACAGAATAATTGAACAGATATCAGCACAACAGCAAAACACTTTTATCAGGCATGGGGAAAACACCTACCTATGCTCCTGTCCTTTTTTTTTTTTGCTCTTCGCTGCCTTCCTTCACAATTTTTTTTTTGCTCTAGGCAGCCCAGCACAAATTTTTTTTTATTTTTCTTTGATTTTTCTGATATTTTTCCTAGGATCAGGAGCACAAAGGTAGACAGCACACAAATTTTCAGCCTTAACAGATGTAAGATGAAACCGATATGAAATAAAGTGTTTTCCAAAAGCGTGCTCAAACTTTGGACGAGAACTCAATCTTCAGAGGAATTTCGCAAAAATAAATTTGGCAAACCCGACAAAGTGGGGAGAATTGGATGTAAAATTTTCTGTAGATATCCGTGAAAAAAAATTAGCCTAATTCGAGTCCGTATCACGAAAGTTATGGCCGTTTACGGAAGGACTCGAATCGAGGTTTTTCTAGGCGGCACCTCTCCAAACTCAAGGCGTATGGAGTGGATAGGGAAGCGATGATCTGTGGTGGCAGGTTACTGTGATGAGGGGTGGCGATATGGCTAACAGGAGGTGGGGGATTAGGGTTTATGAAGGAGAAACACTAACACAAGAGAAACCCTAACACAACTAGGACTCAAAGCGATCCGAATCCAACAAGGACTCAAATAGCGTTTTGGTGGTGGATCGGTGTAGGATATGGGATGCGGCGGAGATGAAACACAACTAAATTAAGACCATGATCTAAACCAGCAACACGACTCGACTATGGACACAAACTCGATTACTACGGATTACGAAGCGAAATTGTGCAAAGGCTAGGCGTGGTTCTAGGTATGGTAGACTATGAACTGCAATTTTTTGGCTTTTTAAGTGGACTATAGGACTAGACGAAAAACTAAATCAAACTACGGGAAAAGGCGAACATGACGGTAAACCGTGCTCGATACCACTTGATGGGGGCGGGGTTGCCGAACTTCCGTCGGTGGAGGATAAGTCGATTAGGCGCGCGAGACACACGATCCGGCTTCTTGATCGCACGATCAAAACCCCGCAATCGCAGCACCACGCGTCCTCTCGGTTATCAACGTGCGCTGCCGGTTGACCTCGCCACGAAGGCTAATCCTGCCAATGAATCAAGAACACAAGCAAGAACAAAAAAGATGCAACTGAATTTGCAATTGAGGATGAAGCTCACGAGTTGGGGTCTCACAAACCGATGAGCAGCGACCTTTGTTCAAAGACAGAATTAATCTAAGCAAAACCCCAAATCAAAACCCTAGCGGCAGCTACTGAATATAGAGGCTAGGGGACGTCCTAGAAACCCTAGGCGCGTCCGTGATGGACTCCAACACGATACATGGGCCAAGGGCCCAAATTGGTGACGCAGCACCCTGGGACAGATTCTGTCCGCCAACTTGCAACGTGAATTCCTGTCAACTCCGAAGTCCAAACGACCTGAAACTGGTGCCATTGGAAAGTTTATCTCCTTAGTTTTCGAGGTATATGTGGATCATCAAAATCGGAGCCTGTTTGTGGCCTGGGCGATGATTTTAGTGAGCACTGCTCCTGGTGGCCGAGGTAGTCGACTCCGAGATGAATTAGGTCTCCAACTTGACTTGGACACCCTCCTTGCCTCCCTCCTGGCCCTTGCTGGTTTCCAAGGCCTTCATGATCCTCTCCAAGATTCCTAAGTACAATATAATCAATAATATCATTAGGTAGCATACCATCCTCACAAGTATATGCACAAGTACTTAGGAACGAGCTCACCTGTTGATTCAATTGCCGTACTCGTGCTCTTGTGATGGGTCCTTGCATCACAATTGGAGGAGTCTCGGGCGTATGCATAGGAGTGATGTCCTCATCAGGATGGTTCATGAGACTAATATATAGAGGTCGTTGCTGGGTCATGAACGGAGTTGCACGAGGAATTATCTGCTAGATCCTTATATATGCAATTAAAGATGAAAAGGCAAGAAAACAAATTAACATCACCATGAGAAGAAGTACCTTCAAGATTGGCATTCAGGAGGCTGCACAGCTAGCTTTGAAGAGGATCAGACATGACTACTCATGAGAGCTCGATACACATGCACGTCACAACAGTAGAGGATCAAGGAGGAGGACGCTACTATTGTACACTTGGCACAATTATCAGCCGCTCAAGACGCACACATGAGAGATACCGCTGAGGAGCTGAAGATGGTTTACGAGGCCCTGAGAGTCACTGAGGAGGAGCTACAGGGCACTTGCATCACCCTCTCGGAGTGAATCATGGAGCTAGAGGAAACACTTCAGGAGGGTGGTCAGGCTGTACCAGCACTGCCAGACTAGGAGTAGGAGGAAGACCCGGAGGAGGTCGAGTTCAAGCCAGAGGAGCACGATGAGGATGTGAAGGTTCCGTTTGTGGGTCACCAAGATTGGTTCGCACCCATGCTAGCCCACCCATCCATGTATGTGCCCGGTCAGCCTCAGCCAGGGTGGTTGGATGAGTGAGAGTCCTAGTTTTGAGTTGAGACTCAGGTGTTGAGTCGCGTCTTTAACTTAGTCCTTACCTTTGTAGTAGTTGTTAAGGTTACATGTTTAGTTTGGTTTTTTATGTTTGCTAGGTGTGCAGTATGTGTTGCGTAGTTCTTAGGCTTTTGTAAGCAACCATACTAAGTATTAATAAAAGTTGTTTAAGTTTGGGTTTAACCTATTTCCCCCACATTAGTACTCTTAAATCTTATCTATGCTTCATCTCTTTTACCTAACCCAAGAAGCAATCAACAGATGGTGAACACTCGTGGCAACAATGGTGCTTCAGGAAGCGGTTTCGCCATAGTGCCAACTCCAATGATGAAGTACAATTGCAACCATCGCCGCTAGTCGATATGCAAAATTTTGGTGCTTTTCTTGCAGCACAGACTCAGCTTATGCAGGCAATGATGCAATAAATATAGAGTATGACAAGTCAAGCTGCTACCAACAACAACACTCAACTCGGCAACAATGGATCATGTCCCTATTCCAAGTTGTCAGATTTTATGAGGACTCATCTATCGGCATTCTCAGGCAATGTCAACCCCTTGGAAGCCGATGATTGGCTAAGGACCATTGAAAGAAAGCTGCATATCACTCAATGTGATGGTAATGAGAACGTATTGTTTGTGACGAGGACTGGGAAATTTCTGACAAGTCAATGCATGGTCAACAGGGTCCCCGGCTCGGGACAACACAGCGAGGGCCCTCGACCACGACCTAGGCGGCGGTGATTCCCGCACGACCTCGAGCTTGGGCAGTGGGAGGTTCCGACCGCACAACCTCGACCTTGGCTTAAGGGCGTGCGTCTACTCGGCGGTTACCAAGACCTGCATGGTAGCATCAAGGCAGACGTGGGCGGCATATCCGCGCAGTTACAGCTCACCTTCAATGCGCACGAGGCCACTTCTCGGGGAATCTCTCCCGTCTGTTACAGGCAGTGTACGGGAGGATATAAGATCTCACAAGGCATGCGTATGGGACACAGAACATCAGCGCACTAGCAGTAGACCAATACTCACAACCAAAACGCTCAGCCTGAGCTGTAACCCACTCCCTGTACTCGCAACTAGTGAATTCCTCTGCCTCAAGGAGAAGACTGGAGTAGAGCTATTACCCTCGCGGGGGCTCGAACCAGTATAACTCTCTATGTCCCGCTCGTTGTCACTGTGCTCCGACCAACACTGCACCAAGCCAACTCCTTCGTTTTCATAAAGTTCGTTCCTGGGTCCCCCGATCTCACTAACCCCCCATCACATTTGCAGTCAGGCGATTCCGATCGTCGACAGCTGGCGCCCACCGTGGGGCCCGATAGCTTCACTCACTCGAAGGAATGAGATCAATGTTTCATGAGCATGGCGTACACCATCGAGGGACGTTCCTCAAGCGTGGGCTTGGGCGCAGACCCTGAGCGCAATGACTCTCGTCCTGTTTCGCCCTCACAGACGGGCAAGCATGTCCTCATGGCGACTGCGGGCGTGGCCGTGGCGGAGGGTGAACACGACCCGCAAACCCCTGAAGACGCTCGTCGGATGGTGCATGTCGCCATCAACTAGGCCATAACTGCCCTCCAGCGGGAGGACCAGGAAAAGGCCGGCGCTTCGTCTGGTCATCCCAGGCTCCCTCCCTCGGGAGAGCGTCTCCGTGCTATCGCCCGGGTCATGTTTTATCCAAACCGGGTGAGGTCGGAACTTTTCGGTCGTGCTCTTGCCGACGAACTCGATCGTGTCGCGATAGAGGTCATACCTCCGCAGCACCAGAGCCGCCGTTCAGGGACTCATTCCCTGAGAAGTGACGACAACTCATCGCGCCGACGTTGGCACGCACTCAATCGCCTCCCCAGCAGGATGTACCTTCTCGCCAACAACCCCGGGATGTGTCCCTGACTCCACCGCGTCGCCGCCCCGCGGACGCAGTTCTAAGTGGTGTATGGCACCAACCAAGCTACGTCAGCTCACCTTCAAATAGCGGCGGGTCTGGGAGTCTTTCCCCGGATATCCCGCCTAGGCGCCGCAGAGTCCAAGACCGTCTGGGATACCTCCCGGGTGACACCCGCGCTCGGCGCCACGATCGCTCTCGCCGAAGGTCGGGGCGTCGAGGCAGCCTCGACCCTGAGTCCGGCAGCTGCGAAAGCCTCGCCGCCGACGACCTCCCCAGGTGTGCCCGTGTTCCGGCCTACGGCTCCACGGCGTATTCCGACGACCTTCGGTGGGTGCGTCGGTCGGCTCGTTTGAAGCCCGCCTTGATCGAGCGGTTTGACGGAACAAAGGACCCCAATGAGTTCCTGTCGATCTACACCACCGCTATTATGGCGCAGGGGGAGACGAGTACGTGATGGCCAATTACCTCCCTACCGTTTTGGATGGTGCCGCTCGCACTTGGCTCTTCAACCAGAAGCTTGGCACCTTCCGCTCATGGCGCCAGATTCAGAGCACGCTTCGTTCGAACTTCCAGAGCTGTTACGAGCGGCCCGGCAGGGAGAAGAACATGGACTGAGTGATCCAGGGGAAGAACGAACCTCTCCGCGACTTCGTGCGGCGGTTCATCTGCACCAGGAACCTAATCCCGAGTGTCTCCGATGAAGTAGTGATCAAGGCCTTCAAGTTCGGCGTTCGTGATCGGTGCCTCACCGAAGACTTGGAGATTACGACAAGGCTCACCATCGGCAAGCTGTTTCGCATGGCGGAGCGCTACGCGGACGACGCGGTCTGCTGGAAGCGCGACTACGACCAAGGTAAGCTTGGTGTCAATTCGGGTGAGGCTGACCCTTCCCACGCCAAGAGTACCGACCAAGGCTCGGCTGCCAAGAAGCGGAAGAGGGACCGCAAGCGCGATGGTGGCCGACCTCAGGTGATCGTTTCGGCGGATGGTCACCGCGAAGTCATGGAAGTGCGGGACTCGGTCCAGGGGAGGCCTCGTCCTCAGCAAAATCGACCTCGGCCCCAGCAGGCGCCACGCCGACCTCAGCGGGGATCACTGGTCTGGGTCACGGCAGGTTGATGACCGCCCGCAAGGCCCTGTGGGGCGGCCTCGGTTCGACAAAGGAAAATTCTGCCTATTCCATAGGACTCCGGGCCACGACTTGCGAGGCTGCAGAGCCTGACAGGCCAAGCTGGAGGCCTTCTATGACGGACGTGGGGAGATGCCTATGCTCCCGAATGAGGGAGATCTGCCTGTAGGGTTAACACCGGAGAGAACCAGGCCGACCTCGACCTTGATTTCCAGCAGGGCGACCACCGGATCGACGTCATCTTCGGCGGCTCTTCGGCGTATCAGTCCCGGTGCGAGATCAAGGATGCCACGCGCGTTGTCTATCAGGCCACCATCGGGAAGCCCACGGACCGGCCCTGCAAGTGGGCGCGGGCAACGATTACCTTTACACAAGAGGATGCCCCTAAAGGTATGTCTAAAGATCTCAAGACTGACCTGGTCGTGACCCCGACCATCAGTAACACCTTGGTCGGGCGGGATTGGTCGATGGGGTAGCTCCCTCAACTTGCTGCTGGCTAGCGCACTCGACTGGATGCAGATTCCTCTGTCGAAGGTCAAGAATATCGCGATTCCATTTTTCGGGATCGTACCTGGAAGTTCAACCACCCTCTTGGGATAGGTGGTCCTCCCCGTCACCTTCGGCGCCTCGGACAACTTCTGCACCGAGCTGATCACCTTCGAGGTGGTTGAAGGAGACCTTCCCTACAACACCATCCTTGGCCGCCTGGCTTTGGTCAAGTTCATGGCGGCGAATCACTACGGCCACCGTTGCATGAAGCTCCCAGGACCTAGTGGCGTCATCACGTCTTGAGGCGACCTCAAGGCGGCGACGACGTTTGTGAGACCTGTGCCTTGGCCCTTGCTGGCATGCTGCCTTAGCAGGCCCCTGAAGTGACCACGAAGGCCACCTACCAGAAGGCGGTCATCCAGCCCAGTGGGGCTACAAAGGCTGTGCCGCTCGAGGAGGGGGACCCGTCCAAGTGCGTCCACGTCTCGGCCGAGCTGAGTTCCAAATAGGAACTCGAGCTCATCACCTTCCTCCGCGCCAACAAAGATATATTAAGCTGGGAGCCGCGGATATGCCACGTGTGTCGAGGAGGTGGTCGAGCACTGATCGAGGTCTTGGCCCAACCGCGCGGCTGTCGCGCCGTTTGCGACGCTTTTCTCCCGAGAAGGTCACCATAATCAAGGAGAATCTTGATCAAGCTGTTGAAGGCCAACTTCATTCGTGAGTTCAATTACTCCGAATGGCTGGCTAATCCCATCATTGTGCAGAAGAAGGGCGGGAAATGGAGGATGTGCGTGGATCACACGGGGTTGAACTCGGCATGCCCGAAGGACAACTTTCCTCTTCCGCGCATCGACCAAATCGTCGACTCCACAGCGAATGCCAAGCTGCTAAGCTTCCTGGACGCATATTCTGGGTACCACCAGATCAAGTTGGCGGTTGACGATGAGAGAAAGACGTCGTTCATCACACCGTTCAGGACCTATTGCTACACGACCATGTCGTTTGGTCTCCGCAACGCCGACGCGACCTTCCAGCGTCTAATGACCAAGACATTTGAGCCTCAGGTTGGCCGCAACCTCGAGGTCTACGTGGACGACATCATCGTTAAGAGCTCCACCGAGGCCGACCACGTTCAAGACCTTGGGGAGACCTTCGCCAACCTAAACAAGAACAAGATCAAGCTCAATCCGGAGAAGTGCATTTTCGGTGCCACCTCTGGGAAGGTGCAAACCTACATGATCGGGGGCTCGGGGGTCGGCCCGAACCCGGAGAAGATCGAGGCAATAGAAAAGATGGCCTGTCCGAGTTCGGTAAAGCAGGTGCAGTGCCTCATCGGCCGCATGGCCGCCCTCAGCTGATTCATCTCGAGGCTCGGTGAGCGCGGATTGCCTTTCTTCAAGGCCTTGCGCAAGCAGAGAAACTTCGAGTGGATGCTAGAGGCTCAACGGTCCTTCGACGAATTGAAGGTATACTTGTCATCCCCACCCTTACTTACGACCCCGCAGCCAGGCGAGAAGTTGCTGCTCTACCTCGCAGCCCACCGTTCGAGCCGTCGGTATTTATCACGGTGGCCGAGCGGAATCTTGTGGCGAACACCCGATCTACTACGTCAGCGAGGTTCTCCATGGGCCAAAAGAGTGCTACCTTCAGGTTCAGAAGCTCCTATTTGCCCTCCTCATGGCTTCGCGCAAGCTTCGGCACTACTTCCAGGCTCACTCCGTGGTCGTCCCGAGCAACTTCCCGCTCGGGGAGATCTTGAGGAATCCAGAGGCTAAAGGACGCATCGCCAAGTAGGCCATGGAGCTAGCCGTCTTCGACCTCCAGTTCGTGGCTCGCACGGCCATCAAGTCACAGGTGCTGGACGACTTCGTGGTCGAGCAGACCTCACAGCAGGCTCCCGAGCTCGAGGTCGGTGAGGAAAAGCCCTGGATCATGTACTTCGACGGCTCTCGGTCCTTCAAGCGCTCGGGGGCTAGGATCCTCATTCTCACCCGTGAGGGCTTACGGTGAGGTATGTAGTTAAGCCAGATTCAATGACGAATAATGCAGCAGAGTACGAAGATCTTCTGGCGGGGCTCCGGGCTTGCAAGGCGCTGGTGTTCACCGGTTGGTCATCAACGGCGATTCGCAGCTCGTCATCAACCAGTTCAACAAGGGCTACCAGTGCTCAGAGGATTCCATGGCCAAATACCTCGCCAAGGCACGCAAGATGGAGAAGTGGTTCCAGAACCTAGAGATCACACACGTAGCGCGGAAGGACAACTCCAAGGCAGATTTCCTCTCTAAGCTCGGATTGTTTGATGATGAAGTCCCTCTAGATGTGATCCTGGAGACCCTGGCGTCGCCCTCAATCTCTGACCAAGGGGCTTCGGTCGCCTTCATCGAAGGTATTCACTCGTGGGCCGAGCCGATCCATAATTTCCTAGCGACGGGAGAGCTCCCGGCTGATCCCGTGGAAAGGAGCAGGGTCAGACGCCGGGCGAGCTCGTACAAACTCATAGACAGCAAGCTTTACCGTCGTAATGTCTCAGGCATCTTGATGAAGTGCGTTACCACGGAGGAGGGTAAGTACCTATTACATGACATTCATTCAGGTCTCTGTGGGGCACACTCTTCTTTCAGGACCATGGTCGGGAAAGCTTTTCGCATGGGGTTCTACTGGCCAACGGCACTCCAGGACGTTCGCAATATCGTTCGCTCCTGTCGTGCCTATCAGTTCCATGCTCGTAAATCGCATAAGCCTGCCTACACGCTCCAGACCATCCCGCTTGCTTGGCCTTTCTCGACCTGGGGGCTGGACATCCTCGGCCCCTTTCCACAGGCGATCAGGGGGAAGAAGTTTTTGTTCACGGCCATCGATACCTTCACCAAATGGATCGAAGCCGAACCCGTCTCGACCATCACGGCACGCGTGGCGGTCAAGTTCTTCCGCTTGTTCGTGGTCACCAGGTATGGGGTTCCATGCAGAATTATCACTGACAATGGAACACAATTTACCAGTGAGTTGTTCTAGGAGTAGTGCGAAGACATCGGCACCACGGTATGCTATGCTTCGGTGGCCCATCCGTAGAGTAATGGAGCAGTGGAGCGCGCCAACGGACAAGTCGTCCAAGGCATCAAAAAGCGAGTATCAGATGAGCTCGAACGACACGGCAGACCTGGGTGGATGAACTTCCCACCATCTTATGGTCTATTCGCACCCGCGATTAGCCGAACAACGGATCCACTCCTTGAGACTCGTGTTCTGCATCAAGTAAATCCGCCTCCAGAGGTCAGCTAGGCTCTGCCAGGGTCAACTTGGTCGACCAAATCGACTTCGAGCAAGAACGGTCCCTTTACCTTACCCTGGCGGAAGAAGTAAGATGACGTGCACTGCTACGATTGGCGCACTACCTGCAAGCTCTTCACAGATATGCGTCTCGATCGGTACGACCTAGGGAGCTCCTTGTTGGGGACCTAGCCCTGAGACAGATTCAGGCTCCATCCAACACCAACAAGTTATCCCTGCAGTGGGAGGGCCCCTATAGAGTTGTGGATCTCACATGCGGCAAAAAACTTGGTTGGCACTAATGTTAGCCGCATGAGCCAATTTCGAACTTGGGGCCATGCCAAATCCTCCCCCCATAAGGGAATCTCGCCCCGAGATTCGAAAATGGGAGCATAGATGGATAGAATCCACATGGGCAATGCAGCCACATACAAATGATATGGCTTTAATTGCGAAAAGATTGGATGGTAGCACTTACATATCATGGAAGAATTCAGGATACATGATTTTTAAACGGTCTTCCCGCTCCCATGTGGCTTCATCTTCAGTGTGATTGCTCCACTGAATTTTGTAGAATTTGAGAGTCCTCCTACGAGTCTTGCGTTCAGCTTCATCCAAAACTCGAATAGGATACTCTTGATAGGACAGATCGAGGCAGAACTCAAGTTCATCCACTTGAGATGTTCAAAGGAATCTGGAGACACTTCTTCAATTGTGATATGTAGAAGACATCGTGGACCATCACTAGAGCGGGAGGAAGCTCCACTTGATATGCCACTTGACCACGTCTTGCAAGGATCCGAAAAGGTCCTATGTATCGAGGTGCTAACTTTCCCTTAACCCGAAGCGATGGGTGCCTGGAGGAGATACCTTCTTGACCAAAACTCACACTTGCCAAATTTCGCATAAAGGCGATGTTCCTGAGTCTCTCGAGAATGATGCGAAGATGTTTTGCATGTTCTTCTTCATTTCTTTGAGTAGATGAGGATATCGTCAATGAAGATAACCACGAAGAGTCAAGTTCCTCCATGAAGATGGAGTTCATAAGGTACATGAAATCTTGGCGCGATTCGTCAAACCGAGCGACATGACGGTATACTCATATAGGCCTAGCGAGTGGAGAATCTTTGTTTTTGGGATATCTTGGCTCGAATCTTGATTTGATGATACCGAGCCTCAAATCAATCTTGGAGAACACCCGTGCACCAACAAGCTGATCAAAGAGGATGTCAATTCGAGGAAGAGGGTACTTGTTTTTATGGTAACTACATTCAAAGGGCGATAATCAACACATAGGTGAAGAGAACCATCCTTTTGGTCACGAAGAGATTTGAGCAGCCCAAGGTGAGGAGCTCGGACGAATGAATCCCTTGTCCATCAGTTCCTTGATTGATTCTTCAATTCGGCCAATTCATCGGGCGACATTCGATCGGCCGCTTGAGGCTGGAGCGACCTCGGGTGAAGTTCAACTACTGAACTCAATATCTCGTCGGGCGGCATCCCGGCAATTCATTGAGAACACCCGGGTATTCAGAAACCATGGGAATGGACTCTAACTCCTCATGGAAGGGGTAGGTTCTTAGACTTAGCTAAAAAATTTGAATTAAAAACACGATCTAGACAATAGCATAAGACAAAGGAATCCTACAAGTCTAACATACATGAAAGCATATATCATGATGCAAAAAGGACATGGCAAGACATATGCATGCATGGTATGAAATGCACGGTTCCAACGTAATCGTTTCTCCCACGCTCACCATTCCACCTCAATTACAGACCTAGGGCGGGTAATATAGCGCTAAGTGCTACCTAGAAGATTAATCACCTAAGTGGTCGTCAAGTTTACGGTTCGTCTTTATGCACCTTGCTCTGATACCAGCTTGTGAGGAGCCGCCCAGACCGTCCTCGGGTTATTTGAATGACCAGTTGCCCTCATCGGATTTGGAGGCTAGCAACGGATCACCGGAGGTGTTCACAGTGCTAACACCCAAGCCCAATTAGGACAACAAGTATCCCATTCGAATAACTCGATAACAATCCCGGTATTCCCCCGGTATGCGACCCGAAGCTCGCCCAAGATCGCCCCACATACCAGTTTCCATTGCCATATCAATTCAATTCGCATAAAGGGGGCAACAAACCCAAAACTTTACGACCACGCACGCGCCGCGGAAGCACAACAAAACAACTAAAACCAAAGCACAAAGACAAACCAGATAACCACACAACTAAAACAATGCATCTAGCATACTAGAAGCATATAAAACATGACTAGACAGCAAGATAAAAGTTCAAAATTTCGGCATGACGCCCCTAGAAGTACGGACATCCACACAGTAGACAGAAGAAACAATTAATTAACCAAGTATATCACAACTACAACCACAACATAAACAACGACATGGATAGAAATAACATCACAGACAGGAGTTAAGCACGGTGATACATAAAGTTCAACGACGGAAATAGACAAGTATTTAAACATAGCCATAACATAATTCTTGAAAGGTAACTATACAACCAAAGGACATACAAACATCAAGTTAAACCAAAATTATAACATCTCCAGAAGTGTCCTGCCCCTGAACACTTCCGGGCATTTACAACGTCGGGCTAGCTTCTACTCGGTGCCCCGCCCGACCACCGAGAAGCAATATGGACAGAACTCACAACCGTCGGGGTCCTCACCTGAAAACCACAAAGCAGAAGCATGAGTACAGAAGGTACTCGCAAGACTTACCCGTGGTCCATATATGACCGACTCGAAGGAATATGCATTTGGATGTAGCAAGGGATAAGCTTAAGGTAAAAGTGCATAAAAGCTTAGCTTTGGTTCATTTTCACATTCAACTACTCAATTTACAAAGTTTATAGCAGTTATGTACAGCACCTATTGCTAAAGTGAGAGCTGAATTTAAACATTTAAGAGAGCAAATAAAATCATGAACAAGTAAC